>PVIU01031725.1:0-14419 GCA_004026605.1 Ondatra zibethicus
CAGCTGATCTCACACCCCCCAGATTCATTCACATGAAAACATTTTATGTTCATTCTTATTGCTATTGCCTGCATATTCAATCAGGTCATCGAGTTACAAGCTGTGTGTGCATGGGCAACATTTTGAGAAATTGTAAAACTGTTTCTCTCCAGTGACTAGACATTTTAGACACTCATGAGGATTTTGTAATGACTGCATATGCTCTATAATGGTTAGTGTATTGTTTTTAACCACTCAGCTACCTGTAAGGGAATCATTTCATGATGATATGAGCCTTTCCCCAAAACATCTTTGCCTGACTTTGATATCAAATATTCCTGGTTTCATAAGGCTGAACTGGAATGCATTTCTTTCTTGTGTGGAATACATAGTTGACCTTTCTTCTTCTTCAGAAAGAATTTTATTTGTTTATATGTGTGTTTATATGAGTATATGTGCACCACATGCATGTAGTACCGGCAGTGGCCAGAAGAGCGCAGAAGATTGCCTTGGAACTGGAGTTACAGGCGGTTGTGAGCCACTCACCAAACTCAGATCCTCTTCAAGAGGAGCAATTAAGAGCTGGCTCTTAATTGCTGAGCCAGCTCTCCAGTCCTGTGACCCTTTCTTTAAATATTTGACAGTGCACATGGAAGGTACCTGGGTCTGACTCCCTCTTTACCAAGAAGCCAATCCCTTCATTCCTCCATTCAGCTTTCCTTTCTATCCCCCTTCTTTGTGGTGCTGGGGTTCAAATCCAAAGTATTGTACATATTAAGCAAGCACCATACCAATAAGCTCCACCTAGTTAAGAGGATTATAACACATTAGTGATTAATTCCAAGTTGAGAATAATGCATCAGTGTTGCATTAAGGAAGGATATAAAAACATATACCCTTGGAATCATTTAACCAAGAACAAGTCCAGATTAGAGTTCTCTGCTTCATGCCCTCACTGTCTTCTGTCTGTCTGTTTTATAATTATGAATCTATTGCTCACTTGAAGGCTCTCGTGAATCTGTCTGCTTGTGTGTGTGCGTGTGTGTGTGTGTCTGTCTGTCTGTCTGTGTGTGTGTCTGTCCATAACAAAGGGTTTAACTCTTTATTTATTGAACAGCACAGATATCACATGGGGGAAAGAACAGCATAGTTTACAGAAATCTTTAATAGAGGCCTGCAAGGGATTAAGTCACTGACTCCAACTGACTCAGACAACGAACATCATTGTTTACCAACCATGAACCATAAGTGGATGCTTTCAACCTATATGGCAGATTTTAGGAAGCTGCTTTCAACTTCTGCATCTGCTGCTCTCAGCAAATGATAGGCATGGATTATTCTGGGTTCAGGGGCATGGGGGAGTATATAAAACTTAAGATCAAAGCTATACATTAGCATAGGTGGTAAAAACTGATTACATGAGAAATCCAAGGCAAGTCAGGTTGATTGTTAACATTGCCACTTAAAGGCAGGCCAGACAAAGAAGCAAAGGGCCCAGCAGGACAGCAGTCCTGTATTACTAGCTTTGGCTGTGAGGTCCAGCAAAAGTTCTAGCCTCCTAGAATATAGGAGCCATTTTCAGAACGTTTTATCCACATTTAGCCCTTGGACTTTTGATACAGAGTCTTCCCCTTGATCCAGGGCTAGCCTGGAGCTTTGGATTCTTCTGCCTCAGTGTTCCCTCACGTCTGAGTCCTGGGGTCACATAGACAGGTCTTCATTGCAGACAGGCCTGTTGCTCCATTCCTGGCAAGAGAGAGCCTAACTTAGCTGGCCTTGAACAGTTCTGCACTTCACATGGTGAGAGGGCATGGGGCTGGGGACAGCGGCTTCACTTACAGCTGGATGACTTCTCTTGATTCGTCATTTCTCTACCTCACGGAGGTCACTGGGAATTGCAGGTCTCCTCGACAGGCATGAGTGATTTCCCAGCAAATAGATTCCAGGCCCTGAGCTTTAACAGTGCTCTGGGTAAGGAGGGGGTAGGGAGCTACAGAAAGGATGTCTGTATGACCACTGTTGGCACCATGCCTGAAGAAATCTAAATAGGGACCTAGATTTGGGCGCCTTTGGTATTTGTTATGATTTATGTTCTTGTTCTAATTACTATTTTTAATGAGAAATGTTGTTTGTGTAAAATTGTAGCCCTCCTTCCTCAAGTCTCTAGTGGATCTCCAGAGTGTAAGGACAATGCCTCTGGCCCTGGGTCTTCCCAAGCCGACTCTGCAGCTCAGCCTTCAGCATCCTCCCCAGGGCCTCACCAAAACCTCAGCACGGTCCCCTCCCATAGGCCCAGTAAGCCCTCAAAATGCCCCACCTTCAGACCCTCACCGCCTTTGGTATGCCCACAAGTTCTTCCCAATCCTTAACATGCCTCTCAGGCCCTCTCAGCCTTCAGCAACTCCTCCAAGCTCTCCCAAGACTTTAACATGACCCCCAAAGCCATCCAAGACCTCAGCAATCCCCCACTAGGCCCTCCAGCCCTCAACATGCCCCAGACCTTCCCCAGCCCTCAGCATCCCCTCACTAGGCCCTCCCCAGCCCTCAGCATGCCCTTCCCAGCCCTTGATGGGTCCCGAGGATGCATAAATAATGGGGAACAGACCACTGAAACCTATTCACCAGAAGCAAACTTTATTTCAGACACCATGGGGCAGATAAACTTCTAGATAGCTGGGGCCACAGCCAGAATTCCGGCTTTTGACACTCTGACAATGGAAGGAGGTTTCAGGCCTCCAGGTGGTGGGCCAAAGGGATTTTACAGTCTTGAGGTTAGGGCTTGAAGAGAGTTGGAGGGATTTTCACACTCTTGAGTTTAGGCCTTGACTGATAGATACTACATGCCAAGATTACAATGTTAGATTATAGGGTGTTAGTTCAAGATGTTTGTGAAAGCCTGTGGCTATCTTGACACAGCTGCCTTCTCCCATAGCTGAAAGGAGTGTAGGATTGAGTGTCACAAAGAGACAACTGTTAAAGGCTAAAGGAATGTACGGCCCGGGGTCTCATAGAAGCAGTATTGAAAGTTGACCTTTGTCCACAGTATCTGTCAGCTCCAACGTTCCTAGGATATGCGTTTAGACTATAGGCATACAGTTTTCATACCCCTGGGCTCTTTTCCCTCAGTACAACTTCCCTAGTCACTATGGTCACCTCCCCTAGGCCCACTATGATCTCTCAGCATGCCCCACTCCCAGGCCTCTCTGCCTTTGGCATGCCCCCAAGCTCTCTCCCAAACCTTTCCACCTCTCAGTATGTTTTCACCAACCCCCAACCCTAGCCCTCACTATGCCCCTAGGACCTCCCTAGCCCCCAGTCTGTCTCTCAGGCCCCTATGGTGTCAGAGTCCTGGGTTCCGTGGGTATAAGTGTATCTTTAACCTTAACAGACCCTTTCCCCTGATTGTCTTCCTTGTTGCAGGACCCACCTTGAAGAGATGGCTCGATGATGGTGAGGGGACAGGTCTGCGCAGAGGCAGTAAAAACCCTCTTTTTCTGGAGATCAAGGATAGAGCTTAGAGTGGCCAGGGAAGGCTGTCTAGTGGAGGTAGGGCTGGAGCTTAGGCTGGTGGGCAACACTGGGGGAGAGAGGAGCAGGCACAGATGCAGGCCGCGGAGAGCTCCAAGGAGATCCCTGCTCAGGAGAGAGGCAGGTCCCGGGACTACAGTGTGACACCTGAGAACTGGGTATCTTGAGCTCCCCGCACCTTCCAGCTAAGCCAGTTTTCATATTATTTTAAGTCCATGCATAGAATGATAAATTCAAACAGCACGAAAGCCTTGCTTGGATTCCCCTGCACACGTGCACATGCACACACCCCCACACAGCTATGTAGTTTTCCGCAGATGTTATGCACAAGTATATACCTGTTAGAGCTCTCTCCATGCCTGGGGCTCTGTATCAGCTTGCTGCTCTGAATACTCAGTCTCAGGGCTGTTCTGAATCGGTTTCCACTTTGCTTTGGCTCATCTTACCCTGACAGTGGCTCGCTCTGCTGGCCTACAGAATCCCACAGGTCTGGGTGGCCCTGTCCCACTTGGTGACCTTACGTGCATCACGGGACTTAGACAAGTTGTGTAGCTTCAGCGACTCAGTTTCCTCAGTTGCAGAATGTGATCATTTCCTTCTTAGAGACAGCTATGGGATTAGTAAAGAGCATGTGTGTAAAGACACATTGCCCCGCTGGTTACAGAGAACACGCAGTGGCAACGGTTATCCACCCAGTGAGGTAGGAGACACAGGGGACAAGAGAGCCACCCACCCTGACGACAGAACAGCCTGCACGCGTGTCAGTCTCAGCTCAGCCCTGCACCTGCGCTCTTTCTCTGGGGTCTTCTCTGTGTTGCTTCTCAGAGAAAGGTGGAAGAGCCAGCTACATGTCCCCCAGGCAGTGGGCCACCCCTCTGCTGATTTAAATGCTCAGGTGGGACTCTGCTCAACCACGAGGCTCGCCAGTAAGCACACTTCCCTGGTTCTGCCCAGTGGTTCCCTCCCACGCTAGGCCACCGTCAGCCCATGGCTTTGTGTGGAAACATTGTCATGCTGGGATCTCGTGTGGAGATGAAAATTAAGGGATAAATGCACAGGTTTAATAATATCCTGTCATCCTGACAGGCTCCACTGCTCTGCTCTGATATTTTAATCCACTTTGCATGCTTTCAACATTAAAACTTCTAACAAAGTTTGGCCAGGAAGATAATATCATTATATAACAGCGTTGTACTGTGTCTGTGATTCTAAACACAAATTTATTTGCTTTTATCACTCTGGACTAAAGAGAAAGAAAATGAACCATTAGAGGGAGGGCTTCTGTCACCCGCTCTCTAATTCTCCCGTGGAAGCCTCCTCTTTGCCTTTCATCTCCTGCCCCACACTCGCAGGCAGAACTCTGCTATCTGCTCCAGCGCTGCCTCTGAGGTTAATATTTCAATTCCATCCTTCCGCCTCAGCTGTGCCGATGAATTAAACCAGTGCTGGCAGGAGGAGTGAATTAAATAAACTGTAAAATAAAACCACCACCCTCCCCTCTGCCGTGCTGTACCCCAGACCAGTTCTCAAGCGAAGGCTTCGAGGCTCAGGCTGTTTCCAGTCTGCTGTCGTTCACACACCCATTGGCTCCTAACCCTGCGGCAGGCTCTGCCCTCTCAGGCTAGAGAGGGTGTGGTGTCCCTGTCCCAATATGAGGGGATGAATGATAACTTGTGAGGGACGGGACAAGAGGGTAGCTGAGATAATGTCCCACTGAGGGAAAGATAAAACTTACTAAATGCCTTTCGGGCCTCTCAAAGTTTGGAAATTTTTCCCTGTGAAGGAGGAAGCCATTGGCATCAGGCAGCAGGACAACAGTGGCTGGCGGAAGCGCTGTTCAGAGATAGGAACTGCACGCAGTCCAGGGGAGAAGAATGGGAGTCGCACACAGTGGGTGACACGTACTGCAAGCCTAGCCCTCAGGAGATTGAGGCAGGAGCATGGGTTCGGGTGCAGCCTGGACTATGCAGAAAGATCCTGGCTCCAAAACAAACCACAACAAAGGATGGCTGGGTCTGCATCCGAGATGAGAGCAAGCGAAGAGAGCAGGACAGAGCAGTTCAGGGTACATGGAAGAGGAAGACACCAGTACTGTATGGCAGAATCTCCGTTCTGTCTCCATGTTCCCTGACTGTCCCACAACAGGGAAATGGATTCTGTTTGAAAATGTCCACTGCTCTGCTCTGCAGGGACATCCATCTCACTCCCACAGACAGAATGGCTTTCTCATCCTGAGAACTTTGTGGTGGGAGACTGCAGGGTGGAGACAGTGTAGACAGAACAGAATTGGACCAAAATGTGTCCTGATGCCCAGGTGCACGGAACTCTTCTGGGCAGGGAACTGGGGAGCTCTTCTACTGCACGGCCATTGGAGTCCCAGGTCCCTGCCTCAGAACATCTTGGATTTAGGCTCAGGCGTAGCCTGAGACGGAAAACCTTCCTGACATGGGACATTCAGTTGGGTTTTGTTGCAGATGCCCTTGTTGGAAAGTGGCTGCTGACAGTTACCTCCGGGTCTGCTGCCAGCCTCATCTGAGATGTAGGAAGCACCCTTCTTGGTGCCAGCCCAGCTCCAAGGAGGAGCTAACTGTGGGACTGGCACTTTAAATTGAGGAGTCTCTGTTAACAATGAACAATGGCCCGGCATCCAGAATGAGTGAGAGAACAAAGCAAGCAGGTTCAATGGCTGACTGAGAAGACAACCCAGTCAACTTCTTGAGTTAAAGCCTGAATTTCTTAATGATGCTTAGAAGCTGACTGTTGTCTGGGAGCTTTGCTGGTAATTACTATCAAATTCAGACACTTTCCACAGGGAGAGCTGGTTTGGGCCCCAGAGCCTCCATCCATTGTGTGACCTCTTAGGAATCATTCCCTACTACTGGGTTGCCTTGTCCAGCCTGATATGAGGGCTTTTGCTGTGTCTTATTGTATCTTATTTTGTCTTGTTTGGCTGTTATCTCTCGGAGTCCTGCTCTTTTCTAAAGAGGAAACTGAGGGGGAATGGATCTGGGGCAGAGAGGAAGTGAGGAGGAAGGACCTGACCTGGAAGGTATGGAGGGAGGAAAAAGTGTGCTTGGGATGTACTGTATGAGAGGAAATCTAATTTCAATAAAAATTCAAAAAACAAAAATTAATTGAAAAAAAGAATGCTACTGTTCTACCTCTTCCTCCTTCCAGGTAGAGGACGCAGCAGGTGACAGAATATGCTATGCAGAGGGAGCTTGAGTGTGGAATCTTAGAAGAGGGTTTGGAAGGGTAGGGAGGATAGAGGGAAGGGAGAGATACAGAGAGAAAGAGAGAGATGGGGTGGAAGGAGAGTGAGAGGAGAGAGTGAGGAGAGGAGAGGGTGACACAAAGTGGAAGAGAGGAAGGGGAGAATAGGGTGGGTGGAGCTTGTCTCTTAAAGGGACAGTGTACTCTTTGCTATGCAGGCAGGCATGGTGCAGGGCACAGGGTGCAAGGCACAACCCAGGGCACAGGGAGTGACATACTGTGCCAGGGTGTGCCTAAATACTAACACTCCTCCCTTCTTTTTATTTAAAAGGATAGGAGTTAGGTGGGCAGGTGGAGGAAATGAGGATGACGAGTTCTCAAGACTGCTTCTTGTTGTCCGAGGTTTCTGTCCTGCCCGTCCTGTAGCCATTCCACCCCAAAGAAGCATACAGAGGTCTACGTTAATCATAAACGGATTGGCCTATTAACTCGGGCTTCTTATTAACTCTTATAACTTATATTAGCCCATAATTCTTGTCTGTGTTAGCCACATGGCTTGGTACTTTTTTCAGCAAGGTGTTCTCATCTTGCTTCCTGTGCATCTGGGGGATGATTGCAGACTGATCTTTCCTCTGCCCAGAATTCTCCTGTTCTCATTGTCCCGCCTCTACTTCCTGCCTGGCTATTGGCCAATCAGCATTTTATTAAACAAGTACAAGAAACAAATCTTTACAGGGTAAAACCATTGTCCCACAGCAGCTTCTTGCCAATTTGGAGCATGGAAAGGGACCCGAGACAGCTGGGGTGATACCATGTCCTGGGGTAGCTGCTTGCTTCACTGTTGTCCAGGCTCTGTGAAGCTGTCTTGTGTCTCTTGGACTTGGCAAGGTGCTGACAGAGCAGGGGACAAGGTTAAGTTTAGGGAAAAAAGTTTTCTTTAGGTCCTGGTGATTGAGAAGGATGGTGTTGGGACCAGGGGGAGGTGGAGAGGCTTAGGTCCGAGGGCCTTGTAGTTGAGGAAGGAGTGCATCTGGCTTGTTTGAGGTGAATTCTCCAAGTTGGCTCCCAGGAACTTATAAGAATTCTTTGAGTTTGTGAAAACATAAGTTTTAGACATATTAGCATTTTTGCTCTTTATAATCTGTACTGATTTTTTTTGTAGAAACGACAGTATACTCATGTCAGAAATCATGGTGATGAATGTTTTTTGCACAATGAAAAGTATCTTTTAGGTCTATAGTTAGAAAATGACCAAAGAGAATTTAAAATCTTGATCTTGCAGTTATGCTAGTGGTAGCGCTCTGCTAGAGCTAGATTAATGGCTTTTTATTGATTAATGTTAAGACTATGGGCCCTTGGGGTCCTAATGTAATAGTAGCATAATGAAAGAGAAATCTGGAACATGCTTTATTCTTTCAAACATCTCAGATCACTTGCTTTTGTCATCACTTAAGCTTTTTATCCTCAGACCTTTATAACTTGCATTTGCCCATCTTGAAACACATTCTTAGACCCTAAAGCATGCTTAGATCCTCACAGCTTAAGGTCTCCTGTCTTTACATAATTAAACCTTAAAGCACATGTCCTTTTTTTTTTTTTATCATTGTGACAGTACCTTAACACACAGGAGAAATCTGTTTTGTAAGTTTATGTCTTTTTTGAGTCTGGTAACAAAATAGGAAAGTAAAGCCAGGTTGTGGAGGAATCTTTTACCCAGAGTCCTCCAGCTTGACTATAACTAGTTTTAACTTAACAGGTGAGATTCATCACAATAAAAACTGACAATAGTAAAGAACCTACAGGAAATCTCTAGGTTAGCTTTTGTTAATTTGAAGTAGATCTTTATAACCTTAAATTTAAAAGTACATACAAATTTAAAATATTTGAGACTTATTGCTTCCTTAAGTCTAGAAGTAGATACAATGAACATAGCTCATTAGGACTGTTTAAAGGATCTTTTTAAGAGTAAGTTCACCTACAAATACACACAGTTGAATTTAAGTTGCATACACATATACATACACACATACAGAGTTAAAGCTGGCTTATATTCACACAAAGTTAAATCAAAAGTCACATGCATGCACACACACACATATTAAACAAGAGGTGACTAAAATAAGAAGAAAGGGAAAACCTGTGTGCATTGAGTGAGAGAGCTAACAGGCAGCAGGAGGGTGGGTAGGGTCCTTGCATAAAACGAACACCTCAGACATGCCACATGCAACGTAGTCACTGTAGGAGGAATTTTTAAAAGCACAGCTAATGGTATAGAGCAAGCTGGTAACAGGTCATGTAACTGCTCTGGTTGTGGGGGGAGGCTGCTGCTGGTTAGGGGTGCACTTTGTTAGGGGTGGAACCTCACGAGTCTGTGGTCCCTACTTGTCTTAGTCCCAGTTGTCAGCTGGGGCTGAGTGGCACAGGGGCAGCTGATCATATGATTAGCCATAGCAAAGATGGAGTTCAGGTCATCTGACCTGCCCTTTTTTCCCTTAGTCAAGATGGCAGTGGTCATACGGTCACCCATAGCAAAGATGGTGGTGAGGTCGTCTGACCTGCCCTTAGCCAAGATGGTGCCTGCCCACCTGTTGCAGCACACTGAGAAGCAATGTGTTTCTTAGAGCATTTGTGCAACAGACATAAAGGATGTGTAAAACACACATTTTAAACAGAATCACATCTATATGGTCATATAATTAATATATTATTTAATATATGAAGTAGATAGGAAAATTCCCCAGCATACACTGCCAGCCTGTAGTCAGGCAGGGAAGAAGGACCCATTGTGGCAGCAGTGGCACAGACAGGGCTCCATAAATGGTGGGTATAGGACAGGTAGAAGAGAGACATTTTGAACAGGAGAGGGAAACAATGTTTCCAGGTGAGGGAGGATCCTGCTCAGGACAGGTTTTGCCATGGTGGGAGGCAGTGGGAGGCTACTGGTGGGACAGAGTTTAGTACCGCTGGATTACATGCTGGGAAGAAAAGGCAGACAGAGAAGCAAAGAGAAAAGGGACAAAGAGCAGAAGCTGCACTTTCAACTTCCGACCACTGGCATGACGTAAGGTTTTGATAAGCAGCTAAGTGGTTTGATATCTGAGGGGGTTGGCACAGTTTCCATGAGTGAGGCAAAAAAGAGAAAGTCCAAGAAACTGAACTCCAGCATTCCAGAGGTTCAGCATGGATCTCAAACTGGCCTTAGCTAGTCACCTAAAAGATCCAGGAGCCGAGAGGAGTAGGTGGGTACAAGCTGTACTCCTATGTTGTCAGGTACAGTTGGGGGGCAAGAAACATGGTTGCTGTTGTGCCACCAGCATGGGGGTAGGAATATAATATTTACAAACTCTAAATATCTCTGCCTTTGTTTTTGCTCCCCTTCAGCTCCTCTAGCTATCAAAATATATCCAAGCAACTGTACAAATAGTTGAATACTATTTCCATGTTCCACATCTACGACTATTTAGTTTTACTCCTGATTTCTCCCCTGCCTTTCTCTTTCCTTTTTTATTATCTACTATTTATTTCCAAGTGCTCATTACTCACCTCTCCACCTGTGGTGCAATTTTCTTGTGGGGTCCCTCATGTACTCCCTTGTATGCCTGGCCACACTTCTGTGCATTTCAGGGTTCACTGTTGCCCCACGTTGGGTGCCATATGTTAGTGACCAGCCTCGAAAAAATACCACTTGCCTGGGTAGGGGTGTGGGAATCAGAAATATAAGTAAAGAATATGAAGATGCAATTAAAAAAAGTAAAAAAGAAACCATAGAATAGTACTGGGGTGGAGTTCCAGTGAATACTGAAATCTTCCATTAAATTTTCCATATGCTTTTATACCCCAAAACAAAAGGGGGAAGAAGACAACAAAAGACTTCTTTAACATGATACAAAGTACAATTTGAACAGTTAATTGCTTTAACACTTTGAGACATCAAGTCATTAGCATTCTGTTGTTTGGGCAGTGAAGCCACTCTAGACCAAGTGTCCTGAAGGCAGCCACTCCCCAGGTAACCTCATATTACAAATGGAACAGAAGTATGGTTGCATATCCTGATCATTTGTCAGGATGGAATGGTTCTACTAATATGAGCAATCTTAATTTCAAAAGAACCAAGTAACCACATCTTGAGTCAGGATATGTAGCTATACTTCTTGTCAACAATTTTGAGCAACCTCCAAACTCTCTGATAAGGTGGAAATAGGCTCACATTTTTGGGCCTCCACAGGTTTCCCAGTACTGGGACTTTTGGCGCTCGAGAAAACTGCAGCTGAGATGAATTTATACTCATGGAAGCATGGCCAGAGGTGGGGGAGGGGCCTACCATTTACTGATGTTAGGTATAGAATTCCAGCATTTTTGAGTTGCAAAAGAAAACAGATAGAAGGGTTCCAGGATCCCCAGTGCTCCTCAGCTGCAAGGGGGAGCCTGCTGAGTTGTTCATGTCACCAAATGTTATATAACGGTGCAAATAAGGACTGCTGTAGGTGACAGAATACACCATGCAGAGAGAACGTGAGTGTGGAGTTTATTTGAGAAGAGGGTTTTGGGAGGGTATGGAGTAGGAAGGGAAAGGAGAGATACAGAGAGAGAGAGAGGGGGAGAGAGACAGACAGACAAAGAGAGAGAAAGAGACTGTCAGAGAGGAAGGAGAGAAGAGAGTGGACAGCACTTGTCTCTTAAAGGGACAGGGTACTGTCTGCTATGCAGGCAGGCATGACACAGGGTGCAGGGTGTGATGCATTGTGCCAAGGTGTGCCTGACTATTACAGGCAGCCCATTGTGCAGGTGTTTGGAGTTAGTGGTCCTGCTATTCTTCTGTGCATTTCCCAGGACACAGCATCCACCTGAGTGTGATGTGATGCACAGTTTGCAAGGAGGCTTGGACAAGGTCAGGGAGTTCACTCTAAATGAGCTTAGGTTGGGGGTGGGAGGCTTGTGAGAGAGAAACCTGCTCAAATGACATTGATCCCAATCCTGGATCGAGCTACCCCATTCCCTTTATACGTGTCAGCAGTTAAAGGCTCATGTCACCCTTAGTATATTTGGACTTTCTGTCTCTTGCATCAAAAAATAACCTGGTGGATATGGGATCCCTTCCTTGTCTGGAGCAGGATGAAAATAGATGCAGAACGCCATAGACGGCCAAAAACGGATGCTGACCAGGGAACTCACTTCTACAGACTTAGCCCTCTACACCCTACGTGGAGTTTAGAAGCCTGTGATAGCAGCCAAGCTATCAGTGAGGTGGATAAGTGCTGGCTGTGTGGCTGGGCACTCTACTCACAGGAATTCAGAATCTTCCCCCAGCTGTTTGGGATTCTGTTGTACTTTGCCTACTTTCCCAGAAAGTAACAAAAGGGCCAGATTTAAGACTGGTCCTCAGCAGGAATGTATAGCTGTGAGGCCAGGTTTTCCTGAGGGGGTGTCCTGAGGAGGTGTCCTGAGGGGGGTCTGCTCTTTGCTAGTGTGGCTCTCACAGTATTGTGTGTTATGCTGGGAGAGATTTTGGAGCTGTCCCTGGGTTGAGAAGTAAAAAGAACATGGCAGGGATCACACCATTAAATATTAATTTATTTTCTTTGTTTTAATTAGACTCTTTCCCCTATAGGCAGTAGAAGGACAGAGCCTTCAGAGGCTCTTTGTTGTATTTAAAACTCTCTTACACAATCAGTACAATAATTAAGAAGCACTGGTTTTTATTTTGTTTTGCTTTTTTTTCTCCTAGCAGAGGGAGCTAATTATTTCTGCCTCGTGTTGATTGATCCATTTTTATGAGCAGTTTTAAAACCTTAAAGTTTTATTTTGTGAATCATTTCAAAGCAGGTCAGGGTGAATCATGCTTAGCAACTGACAACAGCCGTGAGAATGACTGGGAAGTGTCCCGGAGTCCAAAGGTCAGCTGCAGCCTTGCCTTTGACAGGGTCGTTTTGGCCTTGATAACCACAAGGAGTTCCTGATAAGTGCAGGGAAGAAACTGTGAGAATTTAACAAGTTTTGGAACCAAGTGTCAAACTGTATCCTCCCTGAGTTCTAACTGAAGAGGCTGCCTCCCATCCCAGGACCAGCCCTTCTGCTCAGGGCAAACAAAGTCTACCTGGCAGCATTTACTCAGTAACACCTGCCATCTCTTGGTCACTTAAAAATTTTTTGGGCTTCATCAGCCTGGCCACTGCTGTAAACCTGAGGCTGTGGACTGGATGTCCTTTCTGCCCTCTGGCTAGGCAGAGGGTGGCTTGGTATCCTTTAGGAATATGGAATTGGCATCCACCTCCAACATACGGTGGTGAGCATGCTGGGAAGAGAGGAAGTGGGGAAGCATAGGAGAAAGGGAAGAAAAAGATAAAGCTCTGCACTGACGGATGCTTTAAAGTAGTTAGATGTGTGGGAATACCTCTGTGGAGTCTCTCCTGTCCAAGGCAGGTGGGTCCTGGTGGGAGAGGCATGCTTGCTGCGAGGAAAATGGCTGTGAAGATCCAAACAGAGGCAAAGGGGCCCCAAATGCTCTCTGTCCAGGTTTGGATATGAAATGTCTCCCTAAAGCCTCATGGCTTTAAGTCTTGGTTGTGGTACCTTGGGAAATAGCTAAATTATAAGAAACCCTGACTTATCCTATGGGCCGTCTCGTAATTTGGAGGCATTTTTGGGAAGTTTTATCAATTTCTGGAGTTGTGGCCTAGAGGAAGAAGGGTTGACTGGGGCTCCCGTTGACTTCGGGGGTCCCCAGTCTCTTTCTCTGCTTCTTGGCCATTAGAGGTGAGTAGATTTTACCACATTCTGCTTTTGCCATGGTGTTCTGCCTTATCCCAGGCCAAAAGCAACAGATTTGCCCAAATAAACTGTCCCTCCGTTCCAGTTAGTTCTGTCATGTATGTGCCACAGAAATGAGAATTCATGAACATGTTCCCCATTTGAGTAAGAGGAACAGAGATGTGGGGTACGGAGATGAAGAATACTCTAAATGGAAAGAGGAGATTGAAGACATGAGTGAGAGAGAGGAACCCGGGCCATCAGGCAAGTCTGGCTCCATTATGGGCCAGACACATATCTTTTCCCACTGTGAACCATCAGTGTTCTTCAGCCTATGGAGAAGGCTTTTTTTTTTTTTTTTTTGGTGGGGGTGTCTATGGAGGTGGGAAATGCTGTCAGGTGAATTTTGATGTAGATCGAGCCAAATTCCCACCATCTTGTTCCTCAGCCTCTTGTGGTCACTGTGGCTGTGCAGTCCAGTGAGTATGGTGACTAGCTTTATTTGTCAACTTGATACAACTTCGAGTCACCTGGGAAGAGTATCGATGAGGGATGGTCTACGCTGGGTTGGTTTGTGGGAATGTCTGTAGGAGGTTGTCTTAATTCAGTTCATTGATTTGGGAAGACACAGCCCACTGTGGGCAATGCCATTTCTCTTGTATAAGAGAGAAGAAAGCCAGCTGAGTACAAGCACGCAAGCACTATGCATACGTTTCTTTCTTTTTTTTTTTTGCAATTACATGGTTTCCCCACTTTTTTTTTATTTATTTATTTTTTCCATACATTGTTTTGTTTTATTTTTTCCATTCAAGAACATAATTAAAGAAATAAAATTTTTTTTCCTTTCTTCCCCTTCTCCCGGTCCCCTCCCACTACCCCTCCACCCCTCCTCCCTCCCCCTTCTTCCTTGAAAGAGGGCATGGTGCCCTGCCCTGTTGGAAGTCCAAGGCCC
>PVIU01031726.1:0-14423 GCA_004026605.1 Ondatra zibethicus
GGGGAGTGGGAGGGAAATGGGAGGAGGGGAGGAAGTGGAAGTTTTGAATGGTATTATTTATAAAGCAATAAAAAAGTTTTTAAAAAAATAAAAAAAGAATAAAAATGATTTAAAAATATGTTAATCTTCATTATGTTTGGAGAGACGCTTTATTATCCTGCATTAGTTTTCCTGCCACTGTAATGAAAACACCTGACAAACAACTAAAGTGAAGAAAAGGTTTGATTATCTCAGTTTCAGAAGTGTTATTGCATCATACCAAGGAGGTCCTGGTGGAGCAAAGCCATTTATGCCATGCAAGCCAGGAAGCAAAATGCACCAAACGTCCAATTATATTCTTTACTAATCTATAATATGCAACTTTAAATTTTATATGGAAACACAGAAGATCAAGAATAGCCAAAACACTCCTAAACAGAAAAGACAATACTGGAGGCAACACAATACCTAATCCAAACTACACTACAGAGATGCAGTAACAAAACAGCATGGTGCAGAACAGAACAGAAGACCTCCATACAAACCCACATAGATATAAACCCACAGAGGCCTAGCCACCTGAGTTTTCTACAAGCTTTTTACTCTTTCAACAAATGGAACTGAGGGAAGTGAATTTACACATGTGGAAAATAAAACTAGATTCATATCTTTCACCTTGCACATAAAAAATGGATTAAAGGCGTTAATATAAGACCTGAAGCTTAGAAACTAGTACAGGGGACAACACTTCTGTGTCTAAACAAAAGGAAGGGTTTTCTGAAAAGTATTCCAGTAGCAAAAGAAATAATTTTAAGAACTGATCAACTGGATTACTAACAAATAAAAAGCTACTGCTCAGCAAAGAAAATAATCACCAGAGTAGACAGCTCACAGACTTGAAAACAGTCTTTGTCAACTATAAACTGTCAGTACGGGGCTGGAGAGATGGCTCAGCGGTTAAGAGCATTGCCTGCTCTTCCAAAGGTCCTGAGTTCGATTCTCAGCAACCACATGGTGGCTCACAACCATCTGTAATGAGGTCTGGTGCCCTCTGCTGGCCTTCACACAGACAGAATACTGTATAAATAAATAAATATTAAAAAAAAAACAGTCAGTACATTAATATCTAGAATGTATAAAGAACTGTAAAACTAACCACCAAAAAAGAATCTAGTTAATAAATGCATTGACGATCTGAATAGACAGTCCTCAAACAGAGAAACACAAACGGCCAGTAATGACTAGAAAATATAGTCATTGTCTTTAGCCATCAAGGGAATGTGAATTAAAACCAGTCTGAGGTCCATGTCATCCAGAGCACAGGGACCATCTCTAAGAAAGCAGATAACAACAAATCCTGGAGGGGACGCAAGGGGAAAACATCCCTTCTGCGTTGTTGGGATTATAAACTGCTGCAGTCACTAGGGAATTCAGTGTGGCGGTTCTCAACTAATTACAGGACGAAGGACTGGGTGATGGAGCTACACCACAGAGACACGTACACATCCATTTCACTGCTACACTATTCACTATAAATGCAAAGTTAAACAAGCTTAGATAGTCAACAGATGACTAGAAAAAGAAAATGTGAGCGGGGCGGTGGTGGCGCACACCTTTAATCCCAGCACTTGGGAGGCAGAGGCAGGTGGATCTCTGTGAGTTCAAGGCCAGCCTGGTCTACAAGAGCTAGTTCCAGGACTGGCTCCAAAGCTGCAGAGAAACACTGTCTCAAAAAATCAAAAAAAAAAAAAAAAGAAAAGAAAATGTGGAGCATACACAAAATGGAATTATTTTTAATTGCAAAGAAAAATGAAATCATGATAGAAGAAGGGGACCAGCAAAACAAGGTATGGGAAGAGTTAGGAAAGACAGTGAAAGAGAGGAATAATAACAAAGCATAATTCCACATATGCATGAAATCACCACAATGAAACTCACTGAAAACTTCTTCAAAAATAACTTTAAAATATCTATTTATTACACTAAATCCAAACATTATCATTGTTTTTTAAAAAAACTAGTTTTTGCTTTGAATCTACAAAACCAAAATTCTTAATTTAATTTTGTTTGAAACAGCCTGAAGAAATCATACTATTTTATATTTATCTAAAATTATAAATGTGTGTATAATATTTATTATGTCTTAATTTAATCTTTTTAAATAATTAAAATTTTAATTTTATTTCTACTTCAAACCCAGAATGTTAATGTTTGATAAAGTATTAAATATGCTCACGGATTACCAACATCAGTGGCCATACTTAAAAATAATCTGAGAATCGTAAGTTTCCTGAGAGGGGAGCCTAGGCTTAAATACCTAAAATTTTAATGAAATGATTCTCATTTACATTGACCTATCCTTAAAATTTAAATCATATCTCACATTATCATCCTCCTGTGCTTACACCTCCCTAAGCAGGGAAGTCTTAACAAGTCAGGACACACTGTCACTGCTAATGTATCGTATTGACTATGACTGGCCTAGGGTTCAGCTCACCCAGAACATGGCAACATTTCTTACAGCTTAGAAAAAACAGTCAGCATCATACCTTCTGACACACACATGCACATAAACATACACAACCTGAGTCAGGAAAAACAAACATTTTAAAAATGCATTTATCACCAAATTAGATGTGGCATTTTCCATGGGCTCAGCTAATTATGCTCAAGCTTCTGAAACTTACGGCCAGAAAACCAAAACCAAGTAACAGTGTCACCATTACTTTAAAAAGAGGAAACTTTGGGCTGGTGAGATGGTTCAGGGGATAAGAGTACTGGCAGCTCTTTCTAAGGACCCTGGATCGACTCCCAGCGCTCACACGGTAGCTCACAACTGTCTATAACTTCAGTTCCAGAGTATCCAACACCCTGCTGGCACCAGGAGCACACAAGGTGCACAGATATATACATGGAGGCAAAACATCCACACACATTTAAAAAGTTAAAATAAAAAATAAATAAATAAAAGAAAACAATAAAAAAAAACAAATCACAAAGGGGGAAAAATGGGGTAGATACTTTTACCCCAAAATGCTATTTAATTTCCTTTACAAATAAAGACAAAGTTTGTCATCAAATTTCCCTTTATTTACTGTATCATTAAATACAGATTTAACAACCTCTCTGTGGCTAAATAAAAAACAGATGTATTTTCCTCCAACATAATTTATTAAAATTTGTACCATAAGGGATTTCTAGGCATTTGTTTTAAGTATACTTTCCACAGACATAAAAAATGATCATACCTGTTTTACTAATGACTTCCTGCAGCTCAGTCATAGAACTGACAATGGCAACAAGAAGGTCGGAACTGGTGAACCAAGCAAGTGCTTGTAAACAACGTAACTGCTCCCTCTGATGCTCTGCAGAAACGTAAGGAGCCATTATGAAATGCTACAAGTTATTAAAATCCACATTTAAATTTCATAGCAATGTTCAGCTACTTAAGTAAATCAGACTTTGCATGCCTAGTGTTCTCTAGTTAGAAAATCTAGTTACATCTGACTAACGCAACATTAAATAACAAGCATCAAAGAAGACAGACATTTCTTTTAGTTTTGGTTGTATTACAATGGCCTGATTCTTAGCAGTTGCATTGTTGGGCCTCATGAGGCCTAGGCATGAGGCCCAGTGTAACTTCCTAAGCCTAACTTGAGTTTGGTGAGGCCTAGTGCAACTTCCTGAACCTAGCTCAAGTTTGGAGAGACCTGTCTCTGGCTACCCAACTTAGGCACACCTCTGCCAGCCACCGCTAACGTGCAGAATATTATTGGCCCTTGTTCCTTGCTCCACCTCGACCCATCCCAGGCTTCCCACCCCCTATCTCAGCCTATACAAGTTCATGCCTGAAGCAATTAAACGAGATCCTGTTTTGACAGACTTGGGACTCAGTGTGTGTGTTTCTCCCGGTTGGCCAGGGGTGGGGGGTCTGGAGTCATTGATGGTCAATGCTCACCACCCGGCTCAGACCCAGGTAAAAGTCCCGCAGATCTGGCTCTGCCCCCGCCCTTTCTGCCAGAGAACCTGGCATTGCATCAGGGTCGAGGATGTAATGGCAAAGCACTTGTTTCATGAAAGTAGCCCAGGCATAAATTTTTAAAAGTTAACAACTAAATTTACTGTTTTCTCAAAAATAGTAAAACATTCCCAAGAAATGTCAGCTGGAGATTTATATTTGCCTCACTTTTAAACAACTCTTCAAGATATTTTTAACTCTTTCATCATTTTATTATTTTATACTGAAAGCATGAATAACTTTTAAGTGTCTGTTTCAGATTGTCACAATTGAAAACGTGAGGTATAAACTCTCCACTACGCTGTTTAAAAAAAATGATACAAATAAATCTAGACAATATGAAGTTATACATATTTGCTTCATAATATCAGTTTACAAAAAATTCAAGGCTAATTTTTATAAATTAAACATTTATATTCATATACATGTGAAGATGAACGGGACTATGTTACATGATTAATTCTTTGAAGGTTTGTATAATAGATAAGCACACACATAATTATATTTCACTTACGTACAACTTAGATTTTTAAAGCACAAACTATCTTACTTGGAAATTTGCGCTTGTCTTTGGGCTCTCCTGTACACACTAGCATGCCTATGCCTTCTTTACAGCTTTCCATCCAGGTAAAAAGAGAGGCACAGGATTGGCCCAGTATCTTGAGTCTGTTTGCTGCCAAAATTGCAATCGCACCTTTCCGGAATACACGAGTCAGTCCTTTGAATGGTTTTTTCTTTGGTTTGGCTTCTTCTTGTTTCTTTTCGTCTACTGCTGCCAGCGCCTGGGCTAGCGTTCTAATTTCCAGTTTGAACAATTCCAAGCTGTTGACTTGCTCCTGGAGAAAGTCTCTCTGTGTGGATAAGGCACATGACCTGCTGTAGAGGGGATACAATGCACCAGCCATCAGGGCACATGCCGCCAACAAGCATGTCTGTTCCCTCTGAGTCTTGGCCAATGCATTTTTGAAATGTGAATTCTCAAGAACCAGTTGTTCATGTGAGTTCTCAATACGGTTCAATTTTTCCATGTTTTTTTCAGCAATTTCTTGAAATTTCTATAAGAAAAGTCAAATAATATATATTAATAATATATATCTATATATATATAATCTTGGAACAAAGAAGCATCTTACTAATTTTTGTTAATACAAGGAAATATACTTTAGCTCAAACGACTAGTTTCCTTCCAAAGATCTGTGTTATAAAATATCCAGTGGGCAACAGTGGGCCAGACAGCTTAGATTTGAATGTGCACATTGACTGAAAATCTCTTACAACAGAAGCTTTACATAAGCCATATCACATAAATTTGCAGGTATTTCATGAATATACATATGTGGAAAGGGAAATAAATATGCTTTCTGGGCCTAATTTCTCCTTTCCACTCCTCAATAATTACTATTTCCTCTTAAATAGAAACAACACTGAAAACTGGGGGGAGGGGGTGTTATAGTAAAAGCTATTACTGCTGCCAAAATAAACAACGAGTTAGATTAGTGATGTAAGAAATAGCAATCGATCAACAGTCTGCCCTTTCTGACTACCAGAGACTGACACTGAATAGAGCCTCTTGTTTCAGCTACTACGCAAGCAGAGCAACACACAGCAGCTCCAGAGCAGGAGGAAAGGACCATGGTGAGCTGGGCCTCAGCAGCTCTCTGATCCTCTTTCTCCAATTAACATTCTTAGAATTCAAATTGTAACTTGAAACCAAAAATAAACATTAACTGGAAGAACCACATTTTAGTAACTAGAAATAAACTGGCTATCTATGAGCTCTTCCATGCAATCATTATGGTCTGTGGAGGCAAAGGAGAAAGGGTTCTAAACTAATAGATTGCACTCTACTATTCATTTATCACTCAGTAAATATTATAGACTACTCACAAAGTTTAATATGCTATGAAAACAGAGCAATCAATCATCATTATGGTGCAATGCGATAGTAGATAGACACCAGGTTGTCAGAGCACCAAGGGGTACCTGATGAAATGATGCTGACAAGCTTTTAGAAGGATATGACAATTAAAGGAAAAAGGGGAGTGAGTTATACAAAAGGAAAAAATTAAATCTACACCATTAATAAGGAGGGTAGACAACAGCAACCCTTTAATAATTTAGTCTAACCTCGAAAACAACCATGATTTAAGAGCTGCAGTTAGATTTTTATTTTCCTAGTGAACCATCATGACACAGCCATGAACCTCTTTCTCTTGAATAGAAAACTAGGGGAGTTCAATTCTAGCATTATAGTCATTTAGAAACAGAGAAATAGTATCCTCAGTATCGGCGTGGCAAAGTCAAGTTCTGTCTTCATAATGAGACTCCTTCGGGACATTAAAGGAACTATTTCTCTTTGTACTACTGGTTTAAACTGTACTATGTGAAAAATTTAAAGTTGATCTTTGGGAGAGGTATATGATGTCTTATTCAAGAATTGTCCAGTAAACACCCAGAAGAACAAAAGGCCCTTGTAAAATTCACATTGGCAGGAGAGCCTCAAAAGACATCGATGTCTAAGGCAAGTCATGCAAACGCTCAGCCACAGTGCAAGATGTAGTGTCAAAGGCTATCGTGGGCAGTGCTGGTAGGCAACAGCAAAATAATTTCAAGCTAGCAGACATGACAACCGAGGAAAATAAATCCTAGGAGATAGTTTTCCAAAGACAGAAAGTAAGAGGAGACATTCAGAGACACGGGCAAGCAGTGAAAGGGAAAGGAAAGCATTAAAAAATCACTGCTTAGAGGGTTTAATTTACTTACATGCCTTCCCTTCAGGAAAGGAAAAATTGAATTTTAGAAATGGATTTCCTATTGAATGGAACTGGAAATTGTATATCAAGTAAGGTAACCAAAGCCCAGAAACATCAATAGCACGTTAGTCTCTCTCATAGGCCGATCCTACTTTAGGATTTTTGTTTGTTTGTTGGGATTGACGGTAGAGGACGATAGTAGAGGTGGGCAATATTGGAGGCAGAATGATTTGAGCAGGGGTAGGGTTTAAGGGACAGGAGAGCAGAAGGGATAGAGGGATGGTTAGTAAAAACTATGGATGCATGAAAAGGCCATGTGAAAACCTTACTCTTACTATTACAAGCTAACTTCTAAAAACTTTTAAAGGAAGCTCCCTGCACAGATGAACAATGTTGCTTCCAGAAGTCATGGTGCCAAATATGGGCTGCTTCCTGATGAGATGTTAGTAAGAGGATCCAAGAGTATCTACAAAAACATAACCTATCACCTTTGTTCTTCATTGCCTACCACAACTAGCAACCCTATTACTAAAAGCACCAGACACTGGTTGCAGGGCATCAAAAAATCCTACTGGAACTGAAATGCAAGGTTCCCCTGCTGGATAGCTTTTATGGTCACAGAAGGTGTTATATGGGCTGCGGCTGCCAGGAGAGAAAAGACATCAGTAGTGAACCCTGCAAGCTGTAATAGCAAACTGATAGGCAAGATACATCTGCAGGTGCAACAGGTACAGACTATTTTGGGGTAACCAACCACTTCCTGCTTAGATTCGAGGCCCCAGACCACTGAAGGGAATTCATGCCCAGTACTGCAACTATGGTCAAAAGCCCAAAAGGCTGGGCAGGTAGGGAGGTTGAGGCATGGGAAACAGCTACTGCTGTTGTTTTGCTAAATGGACCTGGTATCAACTGCCTTCCAAATATTTATGTTTATACCCATTGATCAGCACTGCGCTCAGTCTTAGTTAGGAGTATTCAGCTTGCTGTGGTCAACAGTTAACACACAGACTCATAACTGATAAAGGTGCTGATATTAAGTGGCTGTTGAATATTTATTCCTATAATGTCCCCCCGCCAAAGCTCGAAGAACATTACAGAAGAGGTAGTAGAAATAAATGGAAGAGCCAGACGCTGTGGAGGAGTGCCATGAAACACCATCTTCTCGACACTGTGTGGCCAGTGCACTCATGGGCTCACAGGAGCTACAGTCACCAGCACAAGAACTACACAAGGTCAAAATCCCAATGCAAGCAGAGGAGTCTCTTAGGAGGCCCCACCTCTACCTGAGAAGCTACTGGCAGTCAATGGATGCTGGTGGAAGGGAAGTCATTTTCTTTAGTATTATAGCAACTGGTAAGTTGCTCCAGTAAATAACATCCCCACCCATGATTACACAAGCAGCCTCAATTTACACTTATTAAATCATAAGAAAAAAAAACAAAAAGAAGGAGAGAGGAAGGGAGGGAGGGAGGCAGGGAGGGAGGGAAGAAGGAAGGAAAAGAAAGAGCCATTATGAAACTTTGTAGGCCAACAAAATAGCTAAAAAGTTTTTTAAAAAATTTAAAAACTTAGTTCATCTTACTTAGAATATAACAAATCCCAAACTCCTGCACAGCATACAACTACACATCTGAGTTAGGCTCATTCTATAAATAATGAAACTAAACCCAAGTCCTTCGGCTGGGTTCACCTATCTTATTATGCAGCCTTCCCATCTGAAGTATTCCTAGACTTTCCCCTGAAGCCAAAGCCTTCCCCTGTGCAGTCGTCCTCCAGCTAACGAAAATGGAGCACTTGGTCCTTCCTTTACACGAGCCTGACTGCTGCATGGTTTCCAATGTTCTCCAGCTCCCTCCCATCTCCCTCGCACCATCAGAACATCTCCACGGCCCATTTCAGCCGTCTCGTCTGACATATTTTGCTATCACTACCATCCATACTGGTCTAGACTTTCCCTGAGCTTAAAGAGCACTTAGGCACTCAGTAGCCACACTGTCACCTACTGATTCCATGTGTCTGCATCTCCTCGTCCCCAATACTTTGACTGACTGTCCCTAGAGGACAAGAATCACTTACTATGCAGTCTGTCACAGTGCTCTATCCCCTGCAGGTAGCTAACAACACCAAGTGATCTAAGTAACTCTTTATAGAAAGTATCCATCCCTGGGCTTAGTACAGTTCTGTCCAGAACAGCAACTGAATAAAGGCCAAAGCTTTACAATGTAAAGAACAGGGAAGAAAAATCTAGTAAAAATAAGGTAATTTCCAGATATATTTTAGAGTTTACAAATCAAAATTCTATTTTAAATTGATTCAGACTTTCCATGGGGACTCTCAGAGATATACATTATTCACTATGAAGTTCTCTTGAAGAACAAAGCCTGTTTGATGGTCAGGCTAGAATGAGCTGTACAGCAAATCTGCCCTCAAAAAAAAGCTGGTGTTCTCCACCCAAGGATATTAAAGGCCAATATTTTTTAAACAAACATAACACACATCAATTTCAAATGAGGCAAAAGCATTACTCAGACTGAAATAACCTACTCTACCTTAGGGTGTTTAATTTAAAATAATAATATAACAATAATCTAAAAGTCTTCCAGAAAACCATTCTTATCTTGAACTTTTAATAACTCAAAATACAGGATGCATAGCTTTTACCCAAACATCTTTAACATAATAAAACTCTTATGTAACATGACTATTTTTCCTTTTCTCACTGATAAATTCAAAAGTCTGTCTAAAATCTGGAAAAAGGACACCTCCTTCCCTACGGGAATGTGCCTCCTGAAACATGGGCTTTCAGGGCTGCCTGCCTAGCTTGTAGAGCCCTGCAAGCTTTGAACTGCTGGGCCAGAAGTCCAGGAAACAGGCTGGTCTCAATCAGGTTATGCTGCTCCTTATGATAGCACAAATCACAAACTAGCTTCAGATACCAAGGACTTCAGTCAGAACATCTTGTATAAATTACTTACCTTGCCTTTTATGCAATGACAATATTGAAAAAACTGGCAGACACAAACGTATGATATACATACACCTCTTCTAAAACAAAGAGTCTTTTGTGGAGACTGATCTCTCATACAGCGATGCTGGGGTTGAAATGGTACAGACACTTTCAATGACAGTCTGGCTGTTATTCAACAAGCTAAACAGAATTAATGAATGATTTAGCAATTCAATTATCTGTATCAAAATCACACTATATGTTTGTATATATATACATAATCCCTCAAATGTCTCAAATCCTCCACAAGGATTAGTAATTTAACTAATAATTAAAAATATTATCATTACATAATTTAGCATGTCAAACATATGTGCCAAGAAAGGAAGTATGCTTAAGTTTATGCTTTTATTTCTAATGCAATACGAATTATAGAAGTCCCTTTAGCTTAACCAGATCTTCCTGGGGTGGGGGAGTGTGTGTGTGTGTGTGTGTGTGTGTGTGTGTGTGTGTGACAGAGAGAGAGAGAGAGAGAGAGAGAGAGAGAGAGATTCTCCTTTTCATTAGACAGAGTCAGTGTATTGATACAAAATATGCTTGCTTTGTTGAAGTTTTATTAAAAGATAAACAGTATTAAAAAAGTCAGCAGTACTCCCTCTCAGTTCTAGCCAATTCCACTCCTCCCCGTCAGACCTACAGATGGGAATGGCTCAGCTCTCTCCTCTATGAAGAGGAGACTCCTCTCCTCCAACTCTGGCCTCCTCTTACAAATTGACAGCATTCCTTGGGTAATTAACATATTGTAACAAACCTTATAATTGTTCAGGTGCCTCTCCAAATAAATTTTCAGTTTGTTAAAAAATGAGCTATGCATTATACCCTTCTGTTTAGTGCCTCCACACAAACACAGTATCCCTATATACAGTATATACTGCAAAAAGTATTTTTTATTATTCTTAACTAAATTATATTAAACTACATTGATTTTTTTACCTATAACAGTAACTTTAAAAATAATGCATTATACTAAATCTTTTATTTCTCAGGAAAATGAACTAAGAAAAACATGAATTAAGAGAACTACCACTCATGTGGGTAGGTAACAATGTGGATTATTTTAACTTCTTCATATATTATCATGTTTGATTATTAGCTGCCAAAATCATGCAGTGATGTGAATCAGAGAATAAAGAACTGGTATTTCATTATATAGATTTTTTTCAGACATTGTTTTACATATAAAACTCCCACGTATTTCTAGAAGAAATCGTGCTACAGGATACTATAAAAAGGACTAGAAGCTAAGGATGACAATGCATTAAACCAGTCCATACGTCTCACCTTATACCTTACTTCTAAATGCCTTGTCCTCAATGATTTACATTGGTTACCTACATTTTAATCCTGTTCCCAGAACTTCCTTCCTACACAAATAAAGTACTAACAGCTTTCCAAACTATTTTCCTCATGTGAGATAGAAATGATGTTTAAATGGCCTACCTATCTCATACGGCTGTGGTTCTCTGGGGGAGGAAGCTTGCAAAGGCATGCAAAAGTACTAAAAACAAGTCTAACAAGTATTATATAAATTCAGTCGCACTATCATTAACAAAAACAACTATGCTGAAAAGACTTTCAAGCATCCATTAGAGTACCCACTTGTGACTCGGTCCCTACACAAGCATGAACACAGCACATCATGCCATCACATACACCTTCAGGAACATCCCTCCAACCATACCAATAAACTCTGTCTGCATGTATGCCTGCATGCCAGAAGAGGGCATCAGATTCCATTATAGACGTCTGTAAGTGCCCTTGTGGTACCTGGGAATTAAATTCAGGACCCCTAGGAAGAGAGTTCCCAGTGCTCTTCACTGCTGAGCCATCTCTTCAGCTCTCCTACATTGCATTTTTCCCCTCTCTTGCTATTGAATTCATTTTAGAAACTTAGTCATAAAAGGATGATTAGATACTAAAATACTTTTCTCTATAATTCTAAAAAATATTCAAAGATGAAGTGGAACTCATATATTAAAAAATACACATAAATAAATAAGTTAATTTAAAGTGTAATGTTGAATGCAAACCCCAATTTTTTAACTATTTACTCCATTTTATTTTTAATATTTTATTTATTTTGTACGTCTGGGTGTGTGTGTGTGTGTGTGTGTGTGTGTGTGTGTGTGTGTGTGTGTGTGTGTGTGTAGGTAGGTAGGTAGGTAGGTAGGTAGGTAGGTAGGTAGGTAGGTAGGTAGGTAGAACAAGAGGGTCCTGAGGATCCAACTCAGGTTATCAGGCTTGGCAGCAGGCATGCATTTTTACCCACTGAGTCATCTCACCAGCCCCACTTCCTTCTCCATTTTAAAGTCACATGAGTTTACAGAAATGTCAAAGTTTAACTCTGAAATAAACATTGCATCAAGTGTTACCATGCCTCAACGGAGAATGAAAAATCCTTACTTCTAGAATGGACGTTCTTGGTCCACTAATTTAATTATTTTCAGATAAAAAAGGAAAAAAGAACATAAATACTAAGATTACAAAGTAAAGTTAGTCCATGGATGGAGTTACCCAAATGATTCAGCAGAACAGACACTGAAGATGTATTGTGGGATGCTACAGATATATTTAAACTCAAGAACTCTCCTACCACTCAGCTAGCATAAGTCACCTAAAACTAAAAACATGCTAGGATATCAAAACTGGTTTAATTTTTGAAATCAGCTGTACAGGTTTCATTTATATAATGATATTTATACATCACTATCACTTTCTTCAAATAAAAACAATTGAAATCACAATATCATTTATTTACTAATCACTCATTTATAAAAACCAGACATTAAACAAATCCATAAATAAGTATTTTGTTTCCTACAAATCCCCTCTACTAATGATTATTTCCATCTGATATCACCAATCCCTACCACCCACAATCCTAGGCAATGGCTATGCTCACCCATGTTTTTATGAACATAATCTTGGAAAATTAACTAAGTGACATCAAATAAAATATCTTATTTACATTTAGCTATTAAGATAACCAACTCCATACAATTGATTCTAACAAAATTTTCTAAAATAAAATTCATAGATCAGGTAACGTGTATCATAACAGTTCTGAACTCAATATGAAGCCAAAATGAATTATCCCTGCATACCCAATTATACTTGATGAAGTTGCAAACATGAACATAATACAGCCAATATGTAATACTAAATTATTTTTATAAATAATGAAATAAGAGTTTTAATTTACAGACGTATGCACCAAACCTAAGTGTAACAAATTCTTTTAGAGAAAAGTCTTCAAGATTTCTTCTAAAAACTGTTTGCTATCAGCATTTGTGATGACATAAGCCATCACTTCCAAAAGTAAACTGCAAGCCTGTGAGATGGCTCAGTATGTGAGGGCACCTGTCACCAAGCCTGACAACTGGAGTTCAATCCCTGGGACCCACATAGTGGAAAGAGAGAACTCTTGCAATTTGTCCTCTGACTTCAATACTTTCACTGTGGACAATACACACACACACACACACACACACACACACACACACACACACACACCAAATAAATAAATATTTAATTTAATTTTTAAGTGACTTGCTGTGCCATCCTACACATATGGAATCAAGTGAGTTTAAGAAACTGCTAGCTACTGGAACTAAATTAGAGTAGCATAGAAAACAGGGAGTGAGTGAAATAAAGCACAGAATATGTAAATGTAGTAATCTGAGACCTTGCAAAGGTACAAAAGCAATTCAATATAGAAAGTGTAGTCTTTATTGGCCATATAAGGTGGCCCAACTTCAATTGCAGCATTTGGGAGGCAGAGGCAAGAAGATTTCTGCAAGTTCAAGCCAACCTGGTCTTCATAGGGAATTCCAGGCAGCTCACTGTGAGACCTGTCGAGAGAGAGAGACAGAGAGACAGACAGAGACAGAGAGACAGAGACAGAGCAGAAAAAGAAAGTGTTGTCTTTTCAATTGAAGAACCATATCCGAAAAAAAAAAAAAGCCAACCTCAATCCATACCTCACACTTCTACAAAAATTAGCCAAATTTTACATAGACCTACTTAGAAAACTTAGAAGGCAAAGTGACTAAAAGGAAAAACTAAGAGAAAATTCTGATAATGCACTTTTTATCCATAACACCAAAAACAATCTTTAAGACAAAATATTGAAAATAGGAACTTTATCAAACACAAATGCTTCTGGAGTATAGCTCAACTGGTAGACTAGTACTCAGCTGGGAAGTGTAAGACTTGTGTTCAATATCTAACACTATGAGAAAAAATTAAAATGCTTCTTCTGTAAATTAGGTGCTGCTAATTGGACAGGAGAAAATATCTGTAAATATATTTCTGACAAATGACAAATTTTAAATGCGTGCAAAGCTTCAAAAATAAAGACTAAGAAAAGAACCCAAGCCAAGTATGTGACTCAGGATCTCAGCTCTTGGGAGAGTGCGACAAGAGGGTTGCCATGAGTTCAGGGTCAGCCTAGGACACATAGTAAGTTCAAGGTCAGCCTGGACTGCAAGGAAACCTGTCGCAGTATAAAATAAATAAAATATGCCAGGAGTAGTAATAGCATGTGCCTTTAATCCTAGCATTTGGGAGGCAGGAGGAGGAGGATCTCTGTGAGTTGGAGGCCAGCCTGGTCTACAGAGTGGGTTCCAGGACAGCATGAGCTAAACAGTGAAAATAAATAAATAAT
>PVIU01031727.1:0-14436 GCA_004026605.1 Ondatra zibethicus
TACTACACAGCAGAAAAAAATAACAACAGCTTGAATTTTGCAGGAAAATAGATGGAGCTAGAAAACATTATTTTGAATGAGGTAGCCCAGACACAGAAAGACAATTATCACATGGACTTACTCATAGGTGGTTTTTAAACATAAAGCAAAGAAATCCAGCCTACAAACCACAATCCCAGAGAATTTAGACAACAATGAGAACACTAAGAGAGACTTACATAGATCTAATCTACGTGGGAAGTAGAAAGTATAAAAAGACAAGATCTCCTGAGTAAATTGGACTTTGAGGGAGGGTTGAAGAGGGGAGGGGAGAGGCAGGGAGGGGGGCAGAGAAAAATGTAGAGCTCAATAAATATCATGGAAAAAAATGGGATAAACATAAAAAGAAAGAATAAGAAATCACTGGGTGGTGGTGCATGACTTTAATCCCAGCACTCCCCGGAGGCAGAGGCAGGTAGATCTCTCTGAGTTCAAGGCCAGCCTGGTCTACAGAGAGAGTTCCAGGACAGGCTCTAAAGCTACACAGAGAAACCCTGTCTCGTAAAACCAAATAAAAGAAAAAAGAAAAGAAAAGAAAAACCAATAAAAGAATAAGAAAAGAATAAGAAATCAGGGCCGGGTGGTGGTCGTGCACGCCTTTAATCCCAGCACTCGGGAGGCAGAGGCAGGTGAATCCCTATGAGTTCGAGGCCAACCTGGTCTATAAGAGCTAGTTCCAGGACAGGCTCCAAAGCTACAGAGAAACCCTGTCTCGAAAAAAAAAAAGAAAGAAAGAAAGAAAGAAAGAAAGAAAGAAAGAAAGAAAGAGATCAGAGAGAAAAGGTAAGTAAGACTGTGAGGGAGGGAAGCAGAGGCCACCAGAGAAAGACAGTATCACACCAGGAAGAGTAAAACTTGGGCAGGAGAGATGGCTCTGTTGGTAAAGGCGCTTGCTGCCAAGCCTGAAGATCTGAGTTCAAGTGCCCAGGACCATTGTGGTAGGAGAGAACCAGGTCTTGTAAGCAATCCACTGACCTGTGTACACTCACAGTAATATTCATGCATGTGTGCTTACACACACACACACACACACACACACACACACACACACACACACACTTAATTAAAATGTACTGAGAGCTTAAAAATAGTGATCGACAAGAAGGGCGGGGGATGTAACTTTGTGATAACAGTGTGAATTTAGCTGGGAAATTGCTCTCCAGAGCAAGGGGATAAGGTTCTTGAGGGCAGGGACAGGGTGGTTACATCCGAGACTTTGAAGCTCTCTACATCTGACCCTAAAACCCAGAGGTGCTGCCCATTTATGGAGGAGGCAGAAAGGAAGTTGGAGGGGTCAGAGAAGAGGCAAACACAGGTGGACAGACAGATGCACAGCAAGATTGGTGCCTGGGAGACAGAAAGTCAGAGAGAGTAAGGACAGAGGGCCTCCGGAATAAGCCAGGGCTCAGCCGAGAGCCGGGCCGCTGTTTCTCCTCAGTAGAATGTACCCCAGCTTCTGTCTCTTGGTCCCCAGCATCACCTTGGTTCTACCTGCCACTCTAACTAGGTCTTCACAGACAAGCCACCCCTTCCTTTGCTCATCCTGCTCCGCTAACGTTGTGTTGTTGAGAAAGGATCTCAACACGTAGACCAGGCTCCCTCTAACTTTTAATCCTCCTAATCTCGGAGAGAGTCACCAGTAGCCAGCCCCTCCCCCATATCTCCTCTATTCTTTTACTCTGAGCTATTGTCTTCATAGCACCCATTACAAAGCCACGATTATCTTTTCTGTGTGTTGACCGACCTTTCTCTCTTACCCTCTCCCAGAATCTGGACCATTGTCAGCCTTAGTAACCGCTGTGGCCTTATTTGATTGGGATTGGTCTCCGATCACATTATGGGGCTGGGCATGGCGACTGTTCTAGTTTGTTTTTCTGTTACTGTGATAAGACCCTGGCCAAATGCAACCTAGGAGAAACATACTTACTTCACCTTACACTTCCAAGTAATAGTCCATTATTGAGGTAAGGCAGGACAAGAACCTGGAGGCAGGGCCTGAAGCCAAGGTCATGGAGGAACCCCCTTACTGACTTGCTCCTCACAGCTTGCTCAGTCTGTCTTCTTATACAGGCCAGGACCATCTGCCTAGGAGGGATACTACTCTTAGTGAGCTAGGCCCTCCCACATCAATCAAGAAACCGCCCTACAGGCCAAACTGGTGGAAGCAATTCCTCAATTGAGATTCTTCCCAGGTGACTCTATTCATGTCAATATGATAAAAACTAAGCAGCACAGTGGCCACGCCTGTAATTCCGTGACTTAGCGGGATAGGGAAGGACAGAGGTGTGGAGTGGGGGGTGGGGAGCAAATCTCTAGTTACAGGCCAGCCTGAACCACATAGCAGGATTCTGGAGAGAGAGCAAGAGTAAGAACAGAAAAGAAATTTTTATTACATTTGCTTTGTCACAATAATCTTAAAAATTCCCATAGGTAACAAAATTTAAAAGTTTAGAAATACAGCCAGGCAGCGGTGGTGCACACCTTTAATCCCAGCACTGGGGAGGCAGAGGCAGGAGGATCTCTGTGAGTTCAAGGCCAGCCTGGGCTAAAAGAGCTAGTTCCAGGACAGGCTCCAAAGCTACAGAGAAGCCCTGTCTTGGAAAAAAAAAAATACTAACTAGGTGTAGTAGCACATGGCTTTAATCCCAGCACTTGGGAGACAGAAGCAGGTAGATCTCTGAGTTTGGGGCCAGCTTGGTCTACAAAGTGAGTTTCAGGCCAGCCAGAAGTGGGCGGATCTCTGTGAGATCCGAGGCCAGCCTGGCCTACAGGGCAAGTTCCAGGACTGGCTCCATAGCTACTGAGAAACCCTGTCTCAAAAAACAAACACAAACAAACAAACCAAAAAGCCCAACCCCCAGAAAAAAGGAAGAAAGAGTATCACAATTATTTTTAAATTTTTTTTTATGTATATGAGTGGTTAGGATACACATATGTAAGTACATCACATGTGTGCAGTGCTTGAAGTGGCCAGAGAGGGCACTGACTTTGCTAGAACTGTAGTTACAGATGGTTGTGAGCTGCCATGTGGGTTCTGGGAGTCAAACCCAGGTCCAGGTCCTCTGGAAAAGCAACTGTTGCTCTTAACTTTTTTTATTTTTAGGGTTTTTTTTTTTTGGTATCTTTTATAGTTCTTAGAAGCGTAGATTTATTTTAAAGTTGAAAATTCTCAACAAAAGCTTTTTTCAAATGAATAGTAAGAAGACAAGGAGAGTCCGTGTCTACCAGGTTCTGAGAGGTTTTCTAGGAGCTGAGAGATGTGGTGGGAAAGAAGGGGTTCCTGTGAATCATTACGTAGATCTCTTCTTTTAGTACCTTTATTTAATACTGGTGAGGAGCATGCCTGTGCATTTACACAGGAGTAGAGATTAGACAAAAGCTCGCTGATGTGAGCCACCATGTGGGGCCTGAGTACTGAGCCCAGGTTCTTTGGGAGAGCAGAAAGTGTTCTTAACCACTGAGCCGTCTCTCCAGACCCTCATGATAAATTCCAAAAAGAAAAATAGAATTCCGCAGACACACATGTCCTTCCTTCCTCTTAGGTAGCCTCCAGTCTGGCTGGATAGCAAACACTACCTTATTACCACAACATAACTTTCCTATAAGATCACTTTGCATGGCCTGGGGAGATGGCTCAGTGGGTCAAGAGCTTGCCACATAAGCATGAGGACCCGAGTCCAGGTCCCCAGCACCAATGTAAAAGGCCAGGTATGGCCGTGCACAGCTGCAGTCACAGCTCTGTGTGGGTGGAGACAGGAAAACGCCTGAGGCTTGATGACCTCGTCTAGTTGGATAAGGGAGTTCTCGGTTCCCAGACAGATCTGTCCCAAAAATTAAGGTAGAGCTGGGTTGGTGGTATTTGACTTTAATGCCAGCAGGGACAGGTGAATCTCTGTGAGTTCAAGGCCAGCCTGGTCTGTGTAGCAAGTTCCACACCACCCAAGACTACATAATGAGAGCCTGTCTCAAGAAAATAAAAATAAAAAAGATTGAGAGAGATTGAGGAAAACACCTCACCTGATGTTGACCTCTGGCCTCTACAAGCACTGTACACATATGCACATATATGCACAACAAACAAAAATGAAAAACAGCAGTTTGGCCAAAGCCTCTTTTATCTACTTTGAGAAGCTGTTTAAGACTTTGACTACGTGCTGTGGCGCTCACCTTTAATCCCAGCACTCAGGAGGCAGAGACAGGCGGATCTCTGTGAGTTCAAGGCCAGCCTGGTCTACAGAGTAAGTTCCAGGACAACCAAGGCTACAAAAAGAAACCTTATCTCGTGGGCAGTGGTGGTGCACACCTTTACTCCCAGAACTCAGGAGGCACAGGCAAATGGATCTCTGTGAGTTCGAGGCCAGCCTAATCTACAAGAGCTAGTTCCAGGACAGGCTCCAAAGCTACAACGAAACGCTGTCTTGAAAAACTAAAAAAACAAAAAACAAAAAAACCCGTCTCAAAAAAAACAAAACAAAACAACAAAAAAGAGTTTGACTACAGCTTCAGAGGTTTGACTGACTCTTAACTGTACGCATGCTCCATAAAATGGTGTGTAAATGTCCACAGGGCAATGTGTGCTGAAAACCAACCAACAATCTGTGACTAAAGTTTCCTCTGAGACTTTAGTATTTTATTTTCCAATGGACCTCAAAAGAAGGGGTGAAGATACCAGGTACTTCCTTGTCCTTTGACCCCAGGAAAGGAAATCCTTATAAACCCAGCCTCCAGCACAGGGCCCTATGACCTCAGCCCCTAGCAACCCTACCTTTTCCCACACTGATCTCAGAGGAAAATAACTGGCTGTCGGGGCCATGGTTCTTCCCAGGTGGACCGGTATTAGCAGAGTCTAGTCAGACACTTTAGCTGTGGTGGGGTGCAGACTGTTAAAGAGCCTTTCAGGTCTCTGCAATCTCAGCATGGGATGGGGAGGCTACTTTTCACACCACACAACCAAGCCCATCACGTGGGCCCTCAGAGATCACTGTGGTACGGAGGTCCGAAATTGGGAGCCTAGTTCCGTGTTGACCAAAGGTCAGAGAGTTGGAACTAATTCCTCCAAGGTTATTGTGTTTCTACCTCAAAACAAAAGTCCCACCTAGCTGAAAGCAGAGAGTTCTGCTCTCTCGAGGTTATTGTCAGCAGGTGTGGCTAATTGCTAGCCTACGTGCTCCAGGAATAGAGAAGTAGACCTGTTCCCACCTCAAGCAAAAAATCTAAGGATCCAACTAAGTTACAGTTCCCTTTTATGGAAATAACTTGGGATTCCACCCTGGGAGTGGTTTGCCTACAAACTGTTTTTGGTTTAGGGCGTCAACATGACTTGGTGACTTGTTTTGTTCTAGCAACAGGATGTTTAACTGTGAACGTAGCCGTCACTTTCAATTGGTATGTTCTTTTCCTTGTATCATGTTAATGCAGTCTTTCATCTTACTCCTACCTTTTGGGATCAAGGGTATTTTAAGCAGTTGGAAATTAAACTTTGTTATTTTATTAAAATTTTATTAACTTTTATGATTTTCATTCACCTCTTCGTATTCTTCACTATATTTCTAATCCCCACGCCCTTACCCTAGCGGGAGGTATTTTTGTGGAGGCTAGTCCCCAACACTGTGGTAAGGGGTGCTACTGCATGGGAGGCCACGAAGAGCAGCCGGGTCCCATCACCACAGGCCTCTGTGGGTCCCAGGCGGGTGGGAGGATGCAGATGAGAGACCTCTGCAGGTCAGTGGTGGGGCAGCCTGTCCCATGAAGAGCCACGGTGTGTGTGTGTGTGTGTGTGTGTGTGTGTGTGAAGGTTGGGGTGGGGAGCAAAGAGAGGGTTTGGGTATAGTTTATTCAGTAGGTTATGGAAGGAAAGAGAAGGGAGAGAGAGACAGAGAGGGGGGAGGAGAAAAGGCCTCAGCCACCTCTTCTTTTTCTTTTTTTGTTTTTCGAGATGGGGTTTCTCTGTAGCTTTGGAGCCTGTCCTGGAACTAGCTCTTGTAGACCAGGCTGGCCTCAAACTCAGAGATCTGCCTGCCTCTGCCTCCCAGGTGCTGGGACTAAAGGCGTGCACCACCACCAGCCTCAGCCACCTCTTCTGAAGAGCCTGGGCAGAAGGAAGATCCTCTTGCCTAGGCAGAAGGGTGGGAGTGGGTGTGACTTGTCTCTTAAAGGGACAGGACAGACCATTACATGAGCCACCTGTTTATATGAGTTAGTCTTAATCTGGCTCAGTTTCCTCCTTGTTCTTGCATTTAGAAAACTTATAAGGATTTCCCACAATTCTAGATTTTTGGGGAGGGAAGTGAGGAGTGGAGGGTGGGTTAGAGGCAGGAGCTCTGGTGGCCCAAGATGGCCTTGAACTTGCTATGGAGCTGGGGAGGATTTTGAACGTCTGTTCCTCCTGCCTCTGCCTTTCAAGTACTGGGGTTGTAGGCATGGGCCATGAGGCCCAGGATTACAGTTCTGCTTGATTTCGGCCGACCTGCCTGACATTTCTCAAACTTTTTTTTCTGTTTGACACTGAGGCCTTGTGTCAAACGTCACTCTGCCCAGAACAGACAGATAGGGTCCTGCCACTCCTGAAGTAGGTAAGGATGTGTCCACACAGGCACAAATGACTGGAAAATCACCTTCCTGGTCCAGGATGCCCATCTTTCTGGAAAAGTACTGAGCTCCCCCAAACTCTGTAAGAATCCATTCCTTATAGCCCCAGGAAGCAATTGTGGAACTGAGGAGCCAACTGAGATTTGCCCAGCCTGGGGTGGATTCCTGGGAAGAGCTGGCTGGGTCCCATTGCCTGGCATCGCACGAATTTAGTGTACCGAGAGGCTGGGCCAGCCAGCAGCCACCCAGTGTGTGTCTGGGCTTGTTTTTCCTGCCTTTCCCTGCTTCTTTTTTAGAGCCCGACTGAATAGGCCCAGTCTCTCTGTCCTGCCCGGCCAGCACTGGACCCCTCAGCGTCTGGCCGGCTCTTCTCCCACCCGCCTTGATAAACAACCCTCTCCCAGCTGGGAACCACAGGAGGAGGCTGTTTTCTCACTCCTGCACCCCAGGATGCCGCTCCCCTCATCTGGGCTGCCTGCCCAGGGCCTTGGCTAGGAACCTATGTTAACTCATCCTTGGTCCACCTGAAGGAAAGGAGACTCCCAGAAGTTTGGTTTTTAGCAGGAAAACTTTGTTTTCAAAACAAGTTATTACCCCAAGTTTGCCAGTTTACAGATAAATACGGATGTTTATGTCAGACTTGGTAATTATGGCCAAATATTGGAAGGAAAGAAAATTTCCATCTGAGGGGACCAGGTTAAATAGGATGGTGGTGAAGTTGCATGACTGAATACTGTCCAGTCACCTAAAAGCCTGAGTCATATCCCAACAATAACAGCAAATGTTCTGGGTTGGGGGAAGATGGCCGTTTTCTGTGGACAATATTTGCTTCACAGTTCCATTTGGGAGCAAAGGCAAAGATGACTGCTTGGTTGTTAGATCTGACCACTTTTTATTTACACTCCTCAAATGTTTATTCCTTAGTTAAATATGGTGACAGAACACCTTGTTTTATTCCAAATTCTAAGGTTTCTTGGGAAATAAAGTCTTGGGACATTAAAATGTTAGATTTGAGAAAAATCCAAAGCAGAGATGAGTGCTACCCCATCACCTTTAATAGCAATTAGTTTATATTTTAGTTAATTGATTAATTTATTATTTTTTTAAAGATTTATTTATTTATTTATTATGTATACAACATTCTGCCTCTATGTATGCCCGCACACCAGAAGAGGGTGCTAGATCTCATTACAGATGGTTGTGAGACACCATGTGGTTGCTGGGAATTGAACTCAGGACCTCTGGAAGAGCAGGCAATGCTCTTAACCACTGAGCCATGTCTCCAGCCCCAATTTATTATTTTTATTATTATTTTGTGGCAGAGTCCCACTATATATTCCCAAAGGGCCTAGAGCTCACTTTTATAGAACAGGCTGGCCTTGAACTCACAGAGATCCACCAGCCTCTGCGTCCCAATCACACACAGCCTGGCACTTTACTTTGGAGAGAAAAGGCACAGGATTGTTAACTCCATGCTGTGTTAATAAGCCAGTGCAGTAGTCACAAGTGTAAGTGAACCAGGTATATGCTTTAGGGGTGTTTGTTTTTAAGACTTATTTTTAGCCCGGCAGTGGTAGCACACGCCTTTAATCCCAGCACTCAGGAGGCAGAGGCAGGCAGATCTCCGTGAGTTTGAGGCCAGCCTGGTCTACAAGAGCTAGTTCCAGGACAGGCTCCAAAGCTACAGAGAAGAAACCTTGTCTCAAAAAACAAAACACCAAACAAAAAGACTTATTCTTAATTATGGATGCTGGGAACTGAACTCAGATCCTCTACAGGAGCAGTATATTCTCAGCCACGGAGCCATCTCTCCAGATCCATGTTCATTTATTTTGAGAGAGAGATAGGGTCTATCATAGCCTAGGCTGGCCTCAAACCCTTATCTTCTGCTTCAGCCTCCTGAGTGCTGGGGCGAAGGCATGCACCACCATGACCAGCATCCCACTTATTTTTGGAGACCTGGTTGCTCGCTGACACTGGAGCTCACTGACTGTGCTGGACTGGCTGGCAAATCACAATACAATGTCATCCAGCCACTCAGACATGAAAAGACAGACCCGGGCTTCCCAAATAACATCTTACAACTAGCACATGTAGGGACTCCCTGCCCCCACCCTGGGGAGGGGGAACTTATTTCTCACACACCCCCTCTTATGTGAGGCTGGCCAGGCAACTTTCCTTCCTGAGAGCTGAGTATGGAAAGAGAAAAACAGTTGTCTTACAGGGGAAGAAAGTGGTATAGTCAATCTCAGTGCCCTCAGGTAACATGGTCAGGGCCAGGCCACATGACAGGAGAGGCTCCTCCCAGACGGTACAGTAAAGAAGGTGTTTGTCCTCCCCCAGCTCCAGCGTAATCCAGCAAAGATGTTAGTCAACCCTGCTAGTGAGACAACTTATGAAACACTCGGCTGGTATTCTTCGAAAGTGGAAAACAAGAAAATGACGATGAGTTGATGATGTGGCAAACATCTGTGACCCTGGATGAGGGTGATGAGGGCAGGAGGACCTGGGGTTCAAGCCCAGCCTGGGCTGTGTAATGAGACACTGCTTCAAGGAAAAAGAAGAAACATGAAATGCGGGGAGTGAGGACCTGAGGGTGTGTCTCAGCTGGCAGAGTGCTGGCCCAGTGTGTGTGAAGTCCTGGGTTCCACTTCCAGTACTGCAGAAACGGGGCGTGATGATGCATGCCTGTGATCCCAAACACTCAGGACATCCATGGGGGATTGGAAGTTCCAGGCCAACATGAGCTACGGGAATCCTGGGTCAAACTGGCAGAGCCCCAATATGAAGAGGTAGCGTGTATCTCAATTCGAGTAGGGCAAGCAAGGAGGAGGACTGGGGAAGCTATTGGGTTCAGTGCAGTTCTGTCCTGGTCCAGAATGCCTGGAGCACCTGTCACCACAGGAAGTTTGGTCTGCAGCAGAGGCAGAAGCTGAGGTGGCATTGGGAGGGTCTTAACCCCACAGAGGGGGTGTGGCACTTTACAGGCCCCAGGCTGCTCATCTTCTTGTCTTCCGGCCTCTCCTTCCTGCCATCCCTTGCCATCTCAGGCTTTGTGGCCCTCTAATTACTGGGCATGCATAGGGACCACGGCTTCTGTTTAGGTAAAACGGGAGCCATGTGGCCACAAACAGCTGCCTCTAGGAGGGCTATTTCCAAATTCAGCCTGCACTGAGGGCAGAAGAGGAGCCAGGCCCAGAGTGGGAAGTCAGTGATCTTGTAGAGTGGAAAGATGTATGTGTGTGTGTATGGGGGGGGATTCTCAAGTGCGGAGCCCAGAAACTGGTTTTGGTGGAGCACCTATAAGCTGGCGACTTTGGGGGTTATCTGCTCCACCTGGAGACACAGTGCCAGGTGGAGGATAGACAGGGAACCCCGACCACGACCCCTTCTTGAGTGTCCTCCAATGCCCTGGTCCAGTGCACTCTCACCCAGCCACATCAGGACCTTGCAAGCTGGGGTAGGTGGCCCTCTCCCACCTTTTCTCAGCTTCCTTTATCAAGAAGGCATCCAGAAGGCTGGGCATGGTGGTACACACAGCACTCAGGAGGTGGCGGTGGGAAGATCAGGAGTTCAAGGTTAAATTCAGCTACAAAGCAAATTCAAGACCAACCTGGAGAACTTGAGACCTGTCACAAACAAACAGTGGCAGTGAAAAGGAAAATATAGCCCAGAGGCTCCATTAATACGTGATTATTTGATCTGCGATATGTATGGGGGATGGTATTAACGGGGACAGAAGCTGGAGGGGGTGGCAGAGAGGAGAAAGAAAGGGCTCTCCCTGTGGTGCCACCACTGGGAAGAGCTAGGCTAATGTCCCAGGTGTTGCAATTTACCAGCCCTTGGCACGAAGAAGGTTGAAGTAGGAGTGGGCTACACAGGAACCTCTCCCGAGCTGTCCAGAGCAGGATGAGCGCTCCAAGCTTTGCATCACAGCAGGCAAGACTGGAGAAGCCCTCGGGAGAAGCAGGGATACATGACCACCTCCACTGTCCCCGTTTCTGGCACCCTGCACACTCACAAATTTACACGCGAACTCACACACATTCATGCACTCATTCACAGTCACACAGTCACTCACTCATGCACACACACACACACTGATGATAAAGAAAGTTTAAATCAAAAGACTGAGGAAACTTGACTCATTTACTTTAGTTTAGTGGACACAGTTGCCAAAAAACACAGAATTCTAAAAGCAGCCCTGATGGATACTCCCAAGAAATAACATACTTGGGCTGTGTAAGAGATGGGCACTAATTAAAGGAGATGTCATGAGGAGGGTGGTGGCCCAAATGACCGATCTCCTCCCACATGGCACAGACACAACCCTCTGGACTCCATTCTTTCTTTTTCATTCTCTCTCTCCCCTCTCTCATTATCAACCTTCAGTTTTCCAACTGAAAGACAACGCTCTCCTTGTGGAACTGACCTAATCACAGGAGCTAGGGTGATGAGCCCCCTAGTACAGATGGGGAAACAGTTTCACAGAAGCCATCCCCTTCCACGGGCCACAGACACCCAGCAGCAGGGGAAGAGTGAATACTGAAGTCCAGAGCACGCTGGCTGCGGGTGGAAAACCAGTCCCTAAAACTGAATCGCGAAGCTGGGAGCAGCGGCACACATCTTTAATCCCAGCACTCGGGAGGCAGAGGCAGGCGGATCTCTGTGAGTTCGAGGTCAGCCTGGTCTACAAGAGCTAATTCCAGGGCAGGCTCCAAAGCTACAGAGAAAGATACCAGCCGCCAGCCAGAACCCTATCAGTAGGCCATAGACTTGTGGTGATACACAGAATAATAGAAATGGGTTATTTTAAGATATAAGAGCTAGTTAATAAGAAGTTTAAGTTACTGGCCGCACAATGTTGTAATTAATATAGTTTCTGTGTGATTATTAGTGTCTGAGTGGCAGGGAAATGAACAAGTAGTCTCCACCAACACACACAGAAGATATACACACATGCGCAAACAGGGCTGGGGAAGCAGTTTAGTGACAGAGCGCTTGTCTAACATGTGCAAGGCCCTGCTTAGGTGGGCGAGACCAACAAAACAAGTCAAGCTGCTTTGCCTTGCATGCTGTGGGGACATCGGATGGGAAGGTCCATTATCTTTTAAGATGTGTTTATGTAGATCTGCGTGTATGCCTTTATAGTGGAAGAGGACATCAGATCCCACCAGAGATGGTTGTGAGCCACCATGTGGTTGGTTGGTGGGAACTGAACTCAGGATCTCTGGAAGAGCAGTCAGTGAGCCATCTCTTCAACCTCAGAAGGGTCTATTCTACAAGAGTCTCCCTATGCCCTTGGGGAAACTTGGTGGCAACAGTGTGCATTTTGAAAAATTGGAAACTGGACTGGGGCTGGGGTTAGGTTGGCATACCCAAAGTTCCGGGTTTGGCCCCCAGCATCGCATAAACCAGGCATGGTGCTACGTATTTGCAATCCTAGCACCTGAGAGGCAGTGGTGGAGGTTCAGAAATTCAAGGCCATCCTTGACTACTTAGTGTGTTCCTTGACCACGTCTCAAAAACAAAACAAACAGGGGCTGGAGAGATGGCTCAGTGATTAAGGGATCATATTGTTCTTTCAAAGGACTTGAGCTCAGTTCCTAGTACCTACATTGTGAGGTGGCTCACAACTGCCTGTAACTCCAGCTTCAGGAGAACCAATGCCTCTGGCTTCCAAGGTAACCTGCACTCATGGCACATATACACAGACAGACAGACAGACAGACAGACACACACACACACACGATCTTAAATACAGCAACTGGAGATGTTCATAGCATCTTCATAGCAACACCCTGTCTCAAAAGAAAAAAAAATAAAGAAAGAAAGAAAGAAAAGAAAAAAAAAAGAAAAATGCAAACCAAATCAAAGACTTAGGGTTGGCAAAGGGGATGGATCGCTGGCTCACTGGCTAGGCACTCTAGCTGGAGTGAATGTAGAGACCCTGTCTCAGGCAATAATGAGGAGAATTGAGGAATATGACATCGAGCTCGGGACGGCTTGCCTTTTGAGGTGAGCTGGTCCAGGCTGCCTAGTCCATTGGAAACACTTGAGATAGTGGTGCCTCTCAGCGCTAGGGGCTCCACGGAGGGATCTTTGCTTCTTTAAATGTTCTAGCTGACATCAGTGTGTTCGGCTGAGGCCCTTAGTTTTATCCTTCAAGACCAAATCCAAAACACACTGCCATCTCGTGGTCAAAAAACAGCTACCAGAAGGCTTCGAAAGAAGAAGCCCTTGGGCCCTAAGGGACCACAAAAGTCCAAGACTTGGTTGGTAGGCAGCTGATGCAGTGATCTTAGCAGCTCAAGCTAGCCTCAGACTCTCTATGTACCTGAGGATGGCTTGTGCTTCTGATCCTCTTGCCTTCACTGCCCAGCACCTCTGCTCAGAGTGATAGGGTGCCTCAGTTCTGGCTACCCAGTTCCCTGTGATTGACCAGGTGAAGAAACTTCCCCTGGGAGAGATTATCTGACTAGTCCAAAGTCATGGCTGGCCAAGGGCGGAGCTAATCCCATCCAGGTCAAGCAGTATTGAGAGCCAGTAAATGCCAGAGAATTCACGCTCAGTTCCCTTTACTCACCTTAGGGATCTCACAACTGCCTGTGACTCAAGAGATCTAATGTCCTCTTCTGGGGTCCTCAGGTATTAGCACACACAATGCACACACTCAAAGATACATGCTCGCTCAAATGATAAACTAAATCTCAAGGTGGGCATGGTGGCGCAGGCCATTAATCCAATCACTTGGGAGGCAGAGGCAGGAGGTTCTCCGAGTTCCAGGACAGCCAGGGCTACATATGATGCCCGACCTCACAAAAACAAGTGAACAACAGATTCAACGCAATGCCCATCAAAATCCCAGCAAAATTCTTCAAAGACCCTGAAAGAACGGTACTCAACTTCATTTGGAAAAGCAAAAATCCCAGGATAGCCAAAACAATCCTAGGCAATAAAAGAACTTCTGGAAGCATTACATTCCCTGACTCCAAACTCTACTACAGAGCTACAGTACTGAAAACAGCCTGGTACTGGCATAAGAACAGACAGGAGTACCAATGGAACCGAATACAAGACCCTGATATCAATCCACACATCTTCGAACACCTGATCTTTGATAAAGAAGCAAAAAACATCAAATGGAAAAAAGAAAGCATATTCAACAAGTGGTGCTGGCATAACTGGATAGCAACATGTAGAAAAATGAAAATAGACCCATATCCATCACCATGCACAAAACTCAAGTCCAAATGGATCAAAGACCTCAACATAAAGCCAGCCACACTGAACCTTATAGAAGAGAAAGTGGGAAGTACACTTGAACACATTGGCACAGGGAACCACTTCCTAAATAGAACCCCAGCAGCACAGACACTCAGAGAAACAAATTAATTAATAAATGGGACCTCCTGAAACTGAAAAGCGTCTGTAAAGCAAAGGACATTGTAGTGTCTGGCCTCTTATTGGCCACGCCCACTCCCAGCTTCCAGCCTCTGACCCTAACTCTCTGCCTCTCTTCCTCTTCCGCTCTCATGGGAGCAGCAGCTGCTTCTCTCCCCTCTCCCCCCCTTCCCTCTATCTCCCTGTCTCTGTCTCTCTTTCCATCACCCATCTAATAAATGTTTAACTCTGCATAGTGCGCCTACCCAGCTCTCTTTGGTCCGTCCGTACCGCCGCACAGCCCATATGGGGACCCGGAGACTAGCCGCGTGGCCGCCTGCCCGCCACAGAGACCGCGTGGTCTGGGGACCTGCAGCAAGCTGCAGCAAGCTGCTGGGTCACCCCTTCTTTTAAAAAAACACAACA
>PVIU01031728.1:0-14125 GCA_004026605.1 Ondatra zibethicus
AGTCCAACTTTCTATAACCTATGTTTGCAACTCTTTACAGTATGTTTTTATATTAGCTCTTTCAGAAAAAGTCACTGGTAATAAAGTGGAGTCAACAACAGAATAAGGTTCTGATTTCCTTCATGAAGTGGAATCTTGTGTCTCTCTGAAATGAAGGTCTCAACATCTGGTCTTAGTTTCACAAGATCTTAGTGCAGCTTTCAACAGCAGCTCCCTTAACCATGGCTCTAGACACCACAATAGTAATCTCAGGTTGCTGAGCTGTCCTCTGTGTTTTCTGTGACACATCTGGATAAACCCCACCTTCTTTAACATGCCATCCAGTTGCCTGGGTGGGACATGCCCTCTGGTTCTTGAAATATCTACTGAGTCACTTTCCAAATAAACATAAAACAGATATATATATAGATATATATATCTATATATATATATTCCAAGTTCTGAAACACATCTTGCTCCAAAGGATTGGATAAAGGATTATGAATTATTATTTTAACAGTTTTAGTGTAGAAGTTATACCATAGTTCATAAATCTTTCCTACTCAAAATCTTATTAATAATCAACTGAACATGTAAAATTTCAGTGGTCTTCAGATGACACTACCAGTGCCAATGAAAGTTGTCATTTGACTGCTAATTTAAATAAATCCCCAAAGTGAGTAGAGTCTGTTGAGAGCAGTTTCACAGTTACTATGCACTTGCATTTACTGCTTTTCTATTAGATCTCAATTCCACTTCATTACTTTTTCATTAACAAAGGAGCCTCTTACTACATCCCAAGACATCGTAAGATGGAATGCGCAGATGGTAGCAGTAACATAACTTTATCTAATTGTCTCACATTCCCTCAATTCTTTAATAAAGATAAATTCGGGTTTTGAAGTTTTGCTAATGTATGGCTTACTCAGGCTGGATTCATAGTAAGAGCTGAACTATTTCTCAAACCTGAGTCTTTTATGAATACCTTGACCAGTAGAGGATGGTGCATTCCTGGGACTGATCAATGACAGCCCTATGACTACTCCTCTGCCATTTAGGCTTCTCACAAGTTGACCAAAATGATTTCTATGGAAACCATAGCTCAATAGATCCAGCGCACATCACCACAGCAGCAGAGTAAGTATGGAGTGCTCTGGGTGAATTCATCAGAGAAGTATGGGCCAGAACAGAATATTGTGTTCACTTGGATCATGCATTTAGTTTCTGCTCCCATTAACTCAGAGACATTATATTGAGCACTTTAATGATTGGTGCTGCTTTGCATAAATGCTACCAACACCTTTCTCTATAAATGCATACTATACAAATACAGTATTTTTAAACCTCATCATGAAAAATTTCAGTCTGTACTGGTAAAATCCCCTAACCACTTTTAGCAAATTAAAAGATTAACATGAAAAACTCCATATCATAAAGCGGTACAGTTCTGTAGGTGGGTCACAAGCATATCTGGGCTTGTAGTAGCTCACATAGAAGGGTGGGGTGAGACATGGATCACACAGATGATTCTGGAGGCAGGGAGAGGGGGTAGAAGCCAAGTACAAGATATCAAGCCTTTATAGTTGCTTTCTAGTGCCGAAACTTTAGAATAATGTGTTTGTTTCATTTTCTTATTTTTTTTAAAGATTTATTTTATTTATGTGTTTGTGCATGTCTGTATACACATGTGTGTGAGTGCCCACAGAGACCAGAACATGGTGTCAGATACTCTGGAACTGGAGTTACAGATGGCTTTAAGCTGCCTGATGTGGGTGCTGGGAACTGTTCTTCGTCCTCTACCAGAGCTACAAGCACTCTTAACCACCGAACCATCTTTCCAGACCATCACTAGATTTAAATCCAAGCATCTCAAGCAGCTTTGTACCAAACAATTCTGTGCAAGTTAACATATTTCTCTGAGAAACCACTGCAACCGTGATTACACAATGATAAAATAATTGCCTTCTTTCTAATTTTTTACTTACTATGAAATTCAGTAGTCTATTCTTGGTGGAGTTGGGAAGCTCATGGGTAATACAACTTTTAAAAGTTTTACTTTGGGAGTCAAAATAAAACATGACATTCAAAATTAATTGAAATCTGCTGTTGGGATTCCTTAAATAAAATATTCCTGAATTAAAGGTGTCCTTTATTCATTTTTCTGATTATTCTTCTGCAATCATTATTCCATCTGAGAGGCTGAAGTATAGAGATTAAAAGAAGTCATTTGTAAGAACGTTTAATAGAAGAACATTTAAGGGGAGTGTGATTATCATAGTTAAGAGAAAATGTCATGGCACCTTGTTCTAGGAGCAGATTTGCACACCTACTTACCTTTTTTATTTGAGATAGTTTTAGGAGAAGTATAATAGAACAAGATATATATGTGACTTAAAATAGGCCAGTGCTAAAGTACAAGCAAATCAGTGTAATTGAAATATGAGTCAGCTGGCTATGAAATTGTTTGTTGTTTTGTTTTAATTTTGAGACAAGGTCTCATGTAGTTCAGCCTGACTTCAAACTGGTGTGTAGCTGGGCTTGCCTTGAATTTCTGTTCCTCTTGCCTCTGCATCTCAAGTACTGGGATTATATGCAGCTGCCACCATGCCCGGCTTAAAAGTGTACTTATTAAAGTCTTTGTTATCTTTAGGAAGAATGCTCCATGTTTGGAGAGATTGGTAAGCCATTGTTAGTACTATCTCTGTATCAGTTCAAGGTTTGCCGATGAGCTGCCAAAGGGAATTCCATTTCTCCATCTGTACTTTGGTTTTAGTTTCCTTCCCAGGGATGTGAGGACTAAAAGGCATGAAACAAACAAGGCCAATCAAATCAGAGAGATTGCACAACACCTGCCTCTTCTTCCTCAGAGCTTTCAGGTGGTTTTAATCTTTTCTTCAGAAATTATCATTGTTATTATTGACTATAGTTAAGGCAGACACATTATTTTTTTGAAATGAAGACATTTAATTTTAATTCTTATTTAATCTGGTAGACTCTTAATTGTTTCTGCATGGCAACTCATCCACCTATGTTGTGATGGACATTCCAATTTCTTCATGTGCTGTAGATAGAACTGCTTAAGACATGTTTTATTTTAGCAGCCAAAAAGTAATATTTCCCCTTTGTTTTCATCCTTTATTGGAAATGATTTTTTTATTGCAAGTTTATTTATTGTACAGTGTGACTGAGATTTGGAATGAGAGTTTTGATTCTCATTTTAAAAAATCATTACTATATTTTTGCAAATTATATATATGAGAACATCATTGCTGATTCTTCTCCTCTCCCCTTCCTCTCCGATGACCTCCATTCCTTCTCCTTCATGGCCTCTTTTTCTTTAATTATAATTGTTGCATATCTATATAATATGAAGATATATAAATAAAACCTGCTGAGTCCACTTAGTGTTGCTTGTGTGTATATAGTTTCAAGGCTGACAAATTGATGGTGACTAATAAATTTGGGACTCATACATAAGGAAGACTAATTCTTCTTCTGTCCACAGTTGTTAGCTTGAAGTTCTGTGTTTAGGGGTGGGGTCCAGTGAGACTCCCCCTTCCATGTTAGCATGTTTACTTGTTTTGTCATTGTTAAGGTCTTGTTTAGAGAGCCATATTGTTGAGGTATTATAGCTTCCCTGTCATTTCTAGGAGACAGTCTCACAGCAGAGTTCTTGGTACTCTGACTTTTAAAATCTTTCTGACCCGTCTTCCCCAAGTTCCCTCAGCCTTTGGTTTGGAGATTTAGATGTATCAGTTGGAGCTGGGCACCCCATAATCAGTTATGTCTTTTCATTTTGATCAGTTGAGTCTTTCTGTAATGCTTTCTGTTTTCCATAAGGAGAATCTTCTTCTGTGAATGGTGAGAGCTACACTTACCTGTGGATATAAAATTATGTACTTAGAATGTACTTAAGGAATTAAATTGGTTTAAGAAAGTATAGGCTTAGGCAGTAGTAGGCTCTCCTCTAAGACCCTTGACCTCACTAGCCCCACGTAATTGTCTGGGTTTCTAGATCCAGGCATGATTTCCTTTCTGTGTATCGGGCCTTAAGTCCAATTAGACAACTGTTGGCTACCACCAAGATATTTGATTGTACCACCAACTGATCCACCTACAACATCTCCACACCAAAGGCTGAGGGGACATGGGGAAGAGGGACTAGGAAGATTGTAAGAGTCAGAGGACCAGGAAGTTATTCTGCCATGTAAACTTAAATTTTTCAACTTTAGATTCTCTGTAAAGCAGTGCAACAATCCCTATGTTATAGTACACATTCGTAGTATTTGAATTCATATGCATTAAATGGGGTTAATGAGTATTTAGCAGACCATAAGTGTTCTCCAAAAGTCATCATCATTAGAGGCAACTTCCTAACTTTTCAATTCTTAGATGAATAACAAGACTTTTTGCTTATTAATTCAGTCTCTGGCTTTCTAAAGGAATTGAAAGGTGCTTTGGAATACAGATTAGACTTTACCTCTGAACAACTAGATGACTAAAAAATAATTCATCTTTCAAAGTTAGACACAAGAAAGGACAAGGACAAGTGATATTATTTTAGGTGCAAATATTTGTATGGCTTTGTTCACGCATGAGCATTGTGTACAATCTTCAGGAGCATGTGGGCCTGTGGTATCTGAATCTTAGACTCAGATATGTCTAAACGTGCGCAATGGTGGGCTCTGTGTAGATGTGGTTCTAGAGACGCCTGTGGTGCTACATAGATCTGAGGACCTTATGCACACTAGACAAGCACTCTACCCTTGATCTCAGACAGTTCAGCAATAGATGGGGAAGACTTCCTAGGAGCAGGGCAGTTTGGAACCAACTGTGGTTGGTCTTGTGGTCAGGATTCTCCAACCAGAAGTGCCTTTACAGAGACATTCATTTTAAAGAATTAGCTCCCATAACTGTGGAGGTCTGACAAAATCCAGAATCTGTGGGGAATGCTAGAGACTGTGGAAGAAGTGCAGTGTTAGTGGTCAATTATTTGTTAGTAGAACAGTCCATTCTCTGTGAGAAGGAAAGTCTTTTCATGAGAAAGGATTGGACTGATGAAACGAGATTCACTGACAAAGCAGAATAGAGGTTTTTTTTTCACTCAAAATCTATTAATTTAAACATTAATCTCATAAAACAGTAATGCCACAGAAATACTTTTTGAACATACTTCGTATATATTGGCCTATTAATTGTGTCAATATAACTAGACCACCCCAGAGTAGTATACATAGGACCCATCACATGGATGGCATAGAATGCATAGGTTTGATTTTGTTCTTGACTCTCATTTTAAGCTTACTTTGATGTCTGCAAATGTAGATACCTCATATCCATTCAATCGCACCATCAGTCTTTCTGTTTATGTCCTTTGTATATACTTATACGCACACACACACACACATATGTATGTATGTGTGTATGTATGTATACTTATACTTTGAGGACTCTTTCTAGAAGCCTACAGAGTGCTTTGATTCCAGCCTTCTGAAATTGTCTCCTTTAGTTTTCTGCATGGTAAACTTGGCTTCCACATTCCTAGTTTAAGGTGAACTCACATGGAACTGTTAGTGTCTTGAAATGAAATCTCTTCTCTTTCGCTTGTATATTTCTGGAAGTTATTGGCCTCCCTGGGATTTTCATGACCTATTTCAGATCTTTCTGGTCATCAGCAACAATTTTCACAGAACATTGGATCTGATACAGCATGTGTCTGAGTTTAGATTTGCACTCATTTATTTTCAGGCTATTCCTGACCCCTTTGTTCTCTTATCAGCATTTTATGGGAGGACTAATAATTAGATTCAGTGCCATTCTTTTAATAATTGAATATGAGTGCTGTTTATGACCTATAGACCAGCATTCTTATTTTGTTCCATTGTGGCTTTTGTTCTCAGAGGCCTGTGGTTTTCAAACACCCTTGTTTGGATAGCTGTTTGTGGGGTTGTTTCCATGGTGCTCAGGTCCTGCAAGCTAGCCATCCTCCTTGATACTATATTCCAGCAAGTGCTGTACTACTAGCTCTTCAGCCTTTCAGGTTGGAGCTCATCTTTTGGGATTTAATTCCAGATGTGACTTTGCAGGTTGTCACCTGCCTCTTTGGGGTGAGGCTGAGGCAACTTCTTGCAGGTTTTTGGATAGATGTGCCTTCATTGACACTTTTAAATATTATTATATGTCTACTTGTTAATATTCTTATCTAATGGCAGAAATTTTTTTCTTCTTTTGAATAATTTTAGGACTCAAACAAATAATTGTAGTTTAAAAATTACAGCAGCCGGGTGGTGGTGACACACACCTTTAATCCCAGCCCTCAGGAGGCAAAGGCAGGTGGATCTTTGAGTTTGAGGCTGGCCTGGTCTACCCAGTGAGTTCCAGGATAGACAGGGTTGTGCCGAGAAACCCTGTCTCAAAAAAAAAAAATCTACAGCAAGTAATTTCCTTGGTAATACTTTAGTTGCTCGGAACATTACGAAAAAAAGAGGCACCCGATTTCTTCTGATTTGAAAAGAGAAATTTAAACCAGGAGGCTTTTAGTCTGTGAATATAACATTTTTAAAAACACTACCAGTATTATGGGAACAATAAAGTCTGATTCATCTAATAGCTTTCTCTGACATTTATCCTTATCTTTCTATCATAGATACATATTAATATATAGTTATTCTCTTTGAAAAGGGTATGTTCTTTTCCTTTAGAATATATTGGCTTTTCAAATACAACTTCCACAACCTCTTGTGTATTGTAAAACAAGATTCCTGAAAGAGTTTTCCTTTGAAGCAGAGTATTTAGAATCTTATGATCAATAGCACATTTCAAGCCTTTAATACAACCTGATTTCTGTCAATCAAATCATAAAGTAGTTTGCTAAGGCAGAGACTACTTGATTTCAGTACCATTATAACAGACTAATCAATCAATATTTCAAAATAGAGGCTTTTGTAATGAGATTTTATATGGGTATTGATTTTAATTTCTGTATTAACATACAGAGCAAGTGTTCTCAAACTTAGGCAATTCGAAATATTGTTCTTGAGGAAGATGTTTGAAACTTGCAATGCTTTTTCTAAAGAGCTGTAATTATAAATGACAAGCTCCCAGGCCCACTGCCACAAGCCTACTCCTCCCAGGACTTGGAAACAGTGTTCTAATGGGGGCTGTGTGTTCCTCCTTCACTGAAGCCATTCTAAGTCCTGGTGCTGTCTGTGTTTTTCTGGCCTTGGCCCTTGAGTGTGAGGGGGCTGTTTCACAAGGCAGATAGACTGTGGGTGTGTGCTTTGGGAAGAAGGGAGAGAGAGAGAATGCTGCAGATGAGTGCAGGTGACATTCAGATGGAGAAGTTTCAGTTCTTGCAAGGTTGTTACCATCAAGGTGCAAACTGAAGGAAGCTGCTGCTTCCAGGATCTTGGAAGGTGTGTGTTGGTGTCCTTCCCTTGGCATAGAACTTCAGGTTCTGTGCGATCAACATTGGAGCAGTGGGTGTAGCTTTCTGTTGGTCATCTTGCGATGATGGCTATAGTGTGTAAAGCATCTTTGCAACTGAGAATAAGGTTTCAGTGTTTATTATCATTTAGAGGTACATTTTACATGCTTTCAGGATTTGTTCCTCCAGGCTTTGAACTTTGCTTTTGTTTATTTAGCTTTCTTTCCCCCACTTCCTTTACTTTTATAAATTAGTTTATATGTAAATAACAGTCTCTATTCCTAAGATATCATTTCTTCCCAAATACATACATACAACATATCTCAAATGAAAATAGCAAAGCTGGTAAACTTTCACACATGTGTGTATGTGTTGTATGGTATGTGTTAGCATGTTTATGTGTATAGCATATATGTATAGCTACATGTGTAATATATATATTACAGACCAGAGGTCTATGTCCAGTGACTTCTTTAACTGTTCTCCACTGTACTTTAGATGACAAGGTCTCTCACTGAACATGAAGCTCTCCAGTGCATCTAGGCTAGTAGGCCAGTGAGCTTGGATCATCCCACCCCCTACTTCTTCTCCATTGCTGGAATTACAGATGCACACTACTGTGCCCAGCATTTTTATGTGGGTGCTGGAGATCCAAACTCGGGTCTCCTGTGTCACAAGGATATTATTGACTGAACCGTCTCTCTAGCCCAAACTTGGCAAACTTGTAAAACATAACATTGAAAAGAGTGTGTGATCTTAGTGTAATGATGAACTTTTAGTTACGACACCAAAAGTATCATCAATGAAAGAAAAACATCTAACGGAATTTCATTAACAATTTCTACTTTATGAAGGTGACTGTTAAGGAAATTTCAAAAAAGCACAGACTAGGCCAAAACTTTATAAAACAGTATATGAAAAAAAGAATGCAATCTGAAACATACAAAAACAGTGTAAAATCTAACAAGAGAACAATCCAGTTAAAAAAGCGGGTAAGCGATCTGAATAGAGATTTTAGCATAGAAGATGTACATGGGAAAAAGAAGATGGACATGAGATGCATACATATGGCAGGAGGCTCACTGTAACTTGTCTAGCAATTTTCAGAATTGAAGTCATGAACTTCTACTATACTGCTATCATAATGTCTAAATCTGAAATACTTGACAGTGTTAAATGCCAACAGGGATGTGGAGTAGCAAAAGATTTTGTTCATTGCTGGTTGAAAGATTTTTCTTATAAAACAGAACGTAATTTTTCTGCATGACCTGGTGGATATGCTTCTGAGTATTGACTCAAATGGTCTGAACAGCATCCACACAGAAACCTTCACATCAATGACTGTGGAAGCTTTAGTCATAATTGTCGAAAAGTGGCAGCGATTGGAATCTTTGAATAGACAACTTAGTAAATAAACCTTGGTATATTGATCCCACAGGCTCTGATTCAGTACTAAGAGAACTGACCTATTTAAGCTAGAGAAAAGCCTGGAGAAGCCTTAGTGAGCGCTACTAGTGAAAATAAGCCAATGGCAAGAAGCTGTATGTCTGAGTACAGCCCTATCTTATTTTGTGAACAGTAACACAGTGGAGACAGTGAGAAAGGCTTGAGAGGGAGGAGAAATGTCGAGCACACGGCATTGGTAAGGCAGTGAAGTTGCTCTGTGTCACACCGTACAGTTAGATCCACACCATCATGGATTTGGCAAAGCCTGTAGAAGTGTGTGATGTAATAAGTGAATCCAGTTGAAGCAGATAATTTTATTTCAATATTGGCTTATCACTTACAATAAATATACCAACACCAGCCAATGCAGATGTTAATAATTATGTCATCTTTGGGCCAAGGAAAGAAAGTAAATATTTCAATTAATTTTTTTGTAAACCTAAAATTGAAGTATGGAAAAGCAGCAAAATGCTTAGTAAACAAAACAAAACCAGAAAACACTCCCCTAAGACAACAGGTTAATGGTAGATTACTCTTTCCATGGTTAGCAAAGTCAGTTATTTTCTATTTCATAGTTCTTTTTGGTTTTTGTTTATTTTTTTGCTTTTTGAGACAGTATTTCTCCGTGTAACAGCCCTGGCTGTCCAGGAACTTGCTTTGTAGACCGGGCTGACCTCAAACTCACTACCTCTCAAGTGCTGAGATTAAAGGCATGTGCCACCACTGCCCAGCTCATAGTTCTTTTAAAATACGTTTTTCTATTTATTCCCTCTTTTCAACATTATTATTTCTGATTCATTAGTACATATTTTTGATATGGAAACTGAGGGAAGGGAGATTTCTAAAAGGTAACTTTGCTATGATAGTAATATATGCATATTTTGCCTTATTCAGTAAATACCAAGTACTTTTACACATGGTTCCAGTGGTGAATTAAAAGCTTACAGTCTAGTGGCAATATAAATAAAAAAAAAAGACTTTTTGTGATTCGGTAAAGACTTTTGAGTTCATTGTAAGTATTAAGGGGAAGCAATTGGAAATGTTTGGTCAGGGATGTAATAGCTAATATACATTTTAGAAAGGTCTTCTTGACTGCCGCATGACCACCCAACAGACATTAATAGAAAGCAAGCACAGGAACTGAAAATAGAAGCCAACTCATGTCTCCAGACAAGGGACATTTGCTTTGATTGCTCCTCTTGCATTTTCAGCTCTTGTTTTCCTCAGTGTGCTGAGTGATAGCCAACAGCTCAAATATACAACCAGACTGTCTGATTTGAAATTCTGACGCCATCCCTCTCAAGAAGGGTGATGAAAGCATGGTATCAAACACCCACATCTGATTAGTTCATTGGGCATAAGAGCACCTACATTTTAGAAGTGTGAGAATTATATAAATCAACTCACAACGAGTCTGGAAAATATAGGGTCTGCTACAGAGTAAGCATTGGGCATGTGCAGTTTCCTCTGCCTTCCTCCTTGCCTCATATTGCTTTTTCTCCTTGCTCATTGTTTTGAGATATGTAAAGAACTTAAATAGTTGCTATTTTAACACATAATAATGAGCGCATTATATTTTGAAAATCAAACACAGGTCAAAGTAGTTGTGTTTTTAAACTAATTTTTACTTTTTAGTTTCATTTTCTTAATGTGAAAAATCTCACACTATTTCTCTCTCTCTCTCTCTCTCTCTATATATATATATATATATATATATATATATATATATATATATTTGGTAATTGGAACTTAGCAAAAGGGCAGTCTAAGTAGAGACTCAAGCTAAATTGTACTAGGCAGATTAAAAGACACATGTAGCAATATATACCTCTAGGTATATATAGCTTCCTCTCTCGGCTAATAGTTTCATATGGGGAAAAGATAAAATCTATATTTTGATTAGCTATATATTTGGCTTAATAAAGCCAAAACTCATACTAGAAAGTATTTTTATTATGTCTCTTAAAATATGAAAGAGACATTTGTTGAACATTTAAACATTTTGCATGATGACATTTATTTTCTATGCACACATTCAAGTCCTATTTTGTAGCAGAGGCACACCATGGTTAAAAAGACATGCATAAGCTTTAACAGCCTGTGGTAGGCCAGGAGAGCATCTGCAGGGTACTCCTGAGCACGGCTCTGAACTGCTGAACTGTATTGCCTCCCTTCATTGGTAGAATGCCTTATTTCCCCACCTGAAACTGCCTTGAAAGATATAAAGAAATACCTCATCCATCTGCAGGGGAACAACCAACTACATTTATTTTTGGAAATAATAAGGAGGGAAGTTGTTTTGCTCTATACATAGACTCTACAAGTAGAGCAGTTGTATAACATGGTCTATCTGTGTAAATTACACTTTCTCCACGGTTCATTTACTACTTGAGTTTGGTATCATTTCCTTTCAACCTGAAGCACATCTGATGCAGATTTTCTAGGACGCTCACTCTATTTGGGTTTTAGAAGCCAGAGACCTAATTTACAGGTGCATGCACAATATGGCCATTTGGAATCATCCCACCCTTTATAAGTTTAACTTTTCCTTCTTACCAAGAGAGAAAACAATATAATAAGAAAACATTTATTGTTTTTCTTATTGTTATTATTATAACTGACGAAGTGCACATGGAGGGACTGTCAGCCAGTTATCTAACCAATGTGTAAAGTTCTAAACTGATAGACCAAGGCAGATCAGAACCAAGTGTCTTAGCATATTCAACCAAGTTCCTTGTGAACTGTTCCTATTGGAAAATATTCATTTAATACTCCTTTTCCCCTCTTTGAAAAGGAAAAGTGTGTTTGGGGGGTTAAATGCAGCCTAGTTTGATAGTTTGCCCTTAAATGCTACAGTTTCAAGTCATAATGTAAAATCAGTCATTCTTTGGGAAAGTAGTTAAATATTAGAAATATTAGTTATGACTTGATTTCATAACCTTTTAAAATTAAGTGAGAAATTTACAGGAGATTGTAGTTCTTACAGTTCACACAAGTCTTTGAGAATTTATAAGCTCTAGAATAAAAAAAAACCATTTTATTCTTCTTGCCTGAAACCATGTTTACTCTAAAAACTAAAGTTTATGTCTGTAGTCTTGAGTTGCACATTTAAAACAGAAGAAAATAACAGAATATTACTAAATGTCTGCTTTGTTGTAAACAGAGACTGCTCTTTTGTTCTAGGCTGCCCAGACCCAAATAATCACACAGAAACTATATTAATTACAACACTGTTTGGCCAATGGCTTAGGATTAGTCCTAGCTAGCTTTTACATCTTAAATTAACCCCATTCATCTGTGTATCACCACAAGGCTATGGCTTAACAATAAGGTTCCGGTGTCTTTCTCCTTCAGTGGCTACATGGCATCTGCCTGACTCTGCCTTCTTTCTCCCTGCATTAAGTTTAGTTTTCCCTACCTAACTCTATTCTGCCCTGCCATAGGCCAAAGCAGATTCTTTATTAACCAAAGGTAGTAAAACATATTCATAGCATACAGAGGGGAATCCCACATCAAAGTCAACAAAAATAGTCTGCCTCAAGGTTTTTATCAGATTAAAGGCAGGGCATTATATATCGGATTGACATCATCTCTCCTTCCTTGTTTGTTTTGCTCTCTGCACCATTCTGTAGTGGCTGCCTCAACTCCCAACCCTGGGATCATCAGTTCACTAATTTAGACTTCTGTGCTTACATTGAGCACATCTGTATTCTTTAAATTTGATCTGTCCTTTTGTGCATAAATCATCATTTTGCTCAGTATTTTGGACACACCTAAGTTTTAACTTATTACAGTCAAAGTAGAACAGAATTTTAAACAATTTTTTTATCATTAACCTATGACCTTTCTCCCATCCTGCCTTCACTCTAGGGACTCTTTGTGTTAACTCTGGTGCCCCTACCTCTTTCCCACTGCCCCTCCCAGCCTTTCCTCCTAGTCCATCAGCATTTCTTTATGTCACCTGCTGACCAGAAGAAGCACTCTGTACCACAGACCCCACAGCCACCATACTTGTATAGTATCCAAAGTGGGCCAAAGCAAAGAACAGAGCACCCACCCAACAAAGACAAGGCCAGATATCTACATTATGGAATCACCTCAAACATCATAACTGTTGATGCCTAAATCCCAGGTCAAAGGCCCAAACATGGACAACCAAGACAATATGTCTCCTCCAGGAGCCAGTAACCCTATTGCAATAGGCCTTGAGCAGGGTCATTTAGCCGAAACACAAGACCAGGACTTCAAAAACAGTAATTATGGATAAGTTCAAAGACCTTAAAGAGGATATGAATAAATGACTTAATGAAGACTGAAAACACCAAGAGTTGAATGAAATGAAGAAATAATTTCAAGACATAAAACTAGAAATAGAGTCACTATAAAAATTCAAACTCAAATAAAACTAGAAATGAAAAGCTTAGGATATCAAAGACCTCAAGGTAAGCCTCACCAGCCAATTAAAACAGAAAAGGAGAGAACTTCAGATCTTGAATAAAGGTAGAAAAAATGGATAGATGAGTCAAAATGTTAAATATAAAAAATTCCAGGCACAAAACATCCAGGAAATCTGGAAAACTATAATACCAAACCTGTAAATAATAGGGATATAAGAAGGAGAATAATCCCAGCCCAAAAGATATTTTTAATGAAACAGTTGAAGAGAATATTCCAAATCTGAAATGATTCCTATTAAGGTACAAGACACATACAGAACACCAAATAAACAGGACCAGAAAATAAATTCCTCACAGCACATATATGTAAAATACTAAATGTATAAAAAAATAAAGAAAAACTATTAAAGCTTCAAAGAAGAAATACCAAGTCACACATAAAGGTGGACCCATTATGATAACACTCAACATTTCAATGGAAACTCTGAAAATCAGAAGAGCCTGAATAGGTGTTCTATAGACTTGGAGAGAGTACAGATACCAAGTTCAATTATCAATCACAGCTGATGGAGAAAGAAAAGCATTCCTCAATAAAACCAAATTTAACAATTACCATCATGGATCAGCTCTACAGATGGCACCAGATGGGGAACTTGTGACCAAACTACACCCAAGAGAACACAAAGAATAAATAATCCCAGAACAGTTCATCAAAGGGAGAAAATAAAAGAAACCCAGAACATAACAACATAATAATGGAAATCAATATATACTATTCATTAATAACTCTCAATATTAATTTTCTCAATTCCCCCAATAAAAAGACACAGCCTAACAGATTAGATTAGAAAACAGGATTCATATTTCTGCAGCATCC
>PVIU01031729.1:0-14449 GCA_004026605.1 Ondatra zibethicus
TGCCCCCATGCTGTTTTCCAGAATTTTCTGTCCTATTACCATACCTTCCACATTTATTGTATGTCCTCATGAGATACTTGTGGGCTTGTGTCTGTTGATACCTTGTAAGTTGCCCAGACTAGGCTGAATGATATTAATCATGAATGCTTCAATGTTTGTTAGCCAGGAAGCTACCTCTGAGTGGCATTTCCAATAGCACACTAGTCAAGATGATTCAAGGAACCAATAACAGGGGCCTGGGCAGATGGCTCAGTGCACAAAGTGCTTGTGCATGAATAAGCAGGAGGACTTGAATATGATTCCCCAGCAGTCACCCAAAAGCCTGATGCTTGGGTGCACATCTGTAACTCCAGCCCCAGGATGAAGGGTATCAGAAACAGCGGTTCTTAGCCATTGTAGCCAGCTGATGAGTTCTGGGTTTGGTGAAAATAAAGGAGAGAGTCCTTGTCCTAGTTCCATTTTGTTGTTTTGATAAAATAGCTGAACAAAAAGCAGCCCAGGGTAGTAAGGGTTTATTCTTAACCACTGGCCTCTCTCTAGCTCACTAGTGCCTCCTATTTTAAAGATCACTCTCATGTACTATTGTTACACAATGGCATAGACCTGCTGGAAAAGAATGTGGCTGCTTCTTACACATGTAGGTATGCACTTACCACAAGAGTGACTCAACAGTTATGATCCTACATATTTGTTCTGGAAAAATTAAATTATGTCCCTATAAAAATCTCTACACCAAAGTGGTGTGGGTGAATTGTCTGTATTCTGTCAATCATGATTTAAATAAACATTGATTGGCCATTAGCCAGGCAGGAAGTATAGGTGGGAAAACCGGGACAGGAGGTAGAGGTGAGGCAATGAGAACAGTAGTATTCTGGGAAGAAGGAAGCTCTTTCCCACTCTTGCTCAGACCACTGAAGAAGCAGGATGTGACCTGCCCCACTTGAAAAAGGTACCGAGCCATGTAGCTAACATAGATAAGAATAATGGGTTAATGTAAGCTACAAGAGCTAATAAGAAGCCTGAGCTAATGGGCCAATCAGTTTATAACCTAATGTAGACGCTCCGCATGATTTTCTTTGGGACCTAATGACTGTGAGACCTGTTGGGAGGACAGAAACCAACCAGGCCCTCATGTTACACCAAAGTTTATAGGAAGTTTATTTATCAAAGTCCCAAACTGGAAACCACCCAGATATCTTCCACAAAGAAGGTGATTGGAGGGGAGGACAGTCATATAAGGAATACTTTTTATTGTTAGGAAGTAACAAATATCAACTTTTATGTCCAGCCCAACCTGGAACTCATTTTCCTTCTGCTTCAACTTTCTGAGTTCTGGATTGTAGGCATTCACCACTATGCCAAGTTTTGGATTATTCTTATGTACATCATGCTGAATGAAAACAAAAAAAAATTATCAAAAGTTTCTCTACTCTGTGATGCAATTACATAACATTACTGAAATGACAGCATTATGACAGAACAAACAGACCAACGGTCACTTATGAAGGCTGAGGAAGGGCATAATTAATAAGGGAGACATGAGAGTTTCTTTGTGATTGGAAACCATTCTGTTTCTTGATTATGGTGATTAATTGACTCTATGATTAGATAAAATGTCATAAAACTGTACATTAAAAACAGATTCATGATGGAGAAAGATAGTGCATGTCAATACTGATGAAATCCAAATGCTGTCAACACCTGAGTTAATGGTATTGATACTTATTTTTTTAAATTTGAAACCTCTGCTATGATTACATAGCATTATTGTGATGAGAGGTTATTATTGTAAGGAGAGGTTTGATAACAATTACATGGGGTTCTTATTTCCAAGTCTTAAACTATTTTAAATAAAAAGCAAGGTTAGAAATCAACCTTGTACTCAGTTTCAAGCTCCTCCTATCCACCCAACATTAGATCCTGGGATTAAATTCTTTCATTTCTGTTGTAGTGTTTTTGGACCAGAGAGGAGAGGGCATAATCTTATCATGCTTGTTTTATAGTTACTCCTAGTGAGGTGACTGCCATTTTCTTTGTTGTAATTGCTATTCCCTACATCAGGGTGTCTCATCTTGAGCACAACTGATCTTTTGAATAAGATCATTCCTTTCTGCTTAGACATGGACAGCAAGCATATGCTCTTAGATACTATGGTCCCTACTCACTAGACCTTAGTAGAAAATTCTGTTTTCACTTACAGCCAAATGACAACATTTAAACTGTTTCTAGGCATTTGCAGTTGTTCATTTAAGTGCATACATTCATAATTGAGAATCAATGCCTTACACATATTACAGAACACGTAAAGGAGGCCATTGATTTAACTGTGTTCCTGTGAGAAGCCCAACATACCAAGAGGAATCATTCATGATGAAATTTCCAGATAGCAAGCCAGAACTGAGCTATTTCTCTGTCTTTCTGAGAAATTAGGGGAGAGACTGATATCAGTCAGTCCCAAAAAAGGGCTTATTTTACTCAACGTGAAAGCAGTGTCTCATCTACTTTGCCCTTTTGTGACAAGGCAAGACAGTGCAGAGGTTCCTCTGCCTCGTATTCTTGCTGAGGTCATTTCAGGTTTAGCTAGAATTTGATCTCTTTGGAGAATACCATGGAAAATTACCCAACTCCATTCTAGCAATCCAAGGTCAAGATGCCCCAGCTAATTTATCTTAGATTCCTGTGTAGAACCCTTGTCAACTATCAGCTTATCTTAGTTTCTGTCAAACTGTATTCTTGTGTACCCCCTACCCCTGTAGCTGCACAGCTAGATACTGGGATGTGATTTGTGCCTTTGAAGTCCATTGGTCTAAACGCTTGGGTTACACTTAGGACCCAAATACCTGAGTAAAGCCCTAGCCTGCTGGAATGAAGATTTCAACAGGCCGTAAACTATGTCTGAGTGGTCACCTCCCTGCAACACTTTAAAAGAATTTAACTTGGAGATGAACAATCCGATTTTTGTACAGTTTCTGATCTCCTTAATCCACTTCCATCTATTAAATTAGTTTCATTGACTCACTTATCAGAGCACCCACTCTAGTTTACAGAATGAAGTATTATTCAGTTACAGAATGGTACATAAAAGCCAATGAAGCTGTTTAAGATTTGCAGGGTGTGGTGGTGCACGTCTTTAATCCAATACTTGAGAGGCAGAGACAGGTGGATCACTGTAAGATCAAGGACGGCATAGCCAGTTCTAGGACATCCAAGGCTACATAAAGAGACCATGTCTCAAAAAAAGGAACATCACTAGTAATTTTAGCCTATGCTCATGTGTGCAATGATAGGGTGTGGAGGTGAGAACCGTGTGAGTAAAAAGGCTCCTCTAGGGACCAACCCTGTAGGCAGAGGTGTGGGTAAGCTGGTCCTGAGGTGGTGAGCATGGAAGAGCTGTCCCCAACACTCATCTCTCTAGTAGTGGTGTGGGCCAGGAGAGATGCCCTTCCCCCTCCAATGCCTGAGGCCAATGAGAGAACTGTCCTTGTCTCTCGCTGCCAGTACGGCCTGGACTTGCCAAGACTGGCGGGGGGTGCCAGGATTGAGATATGGAGGTTTCTTTTCAGGTGGAAGAACAGCAAGCTTTATTTTGCCTCAGCTAAAAGCCTTTTATACCTCTACTGCTTCTGTGGAAAATCACCGGCCAGAAAGAACACTAACATCCTTGTCAATTACAGATGACAAGGAAGTTCTGCTGTCAGTCAGGGGGAGTGAGGGCAGCTGGATCACAACATCCCACCAGCTGTAGCACTCAAGAGAGTAGGCCCTGCATCTCGCCTGGGCAGCACTGTAGAGCTGATCTTGTTGGCAGAGGTGTGGGTGAACCTGTCCCAGTGCTGTGAGCATGGGAGAGTTGTTCCCATTACTCATCTGTCTAGTGGTGGCATGATCAGGGGAGAGATGTTCTGCCTCTGCCCTCAATGCCTGAAGCAAACGAGAGAGGTGATCCTGCCCCATCAACTACAACACTTGGAAGAGCAGGTGCACTAATCTAAGCAGCACTATAGAGCCAACCATGTTGGTGGAGGAGTGGGTGAACCATCCCCAAAGTTGAGAGAGCTGTCCCCATTATTCATCTGTATTGAGGCAGCATGGGTAGAGGAGAGATTCCCCCAAACCTCCATCAATGCCTCGGGCAGGTGGGAGAGCTGGTTCTGAGGCAGTAAGAGTGGGTGAGCTGTCCCTGTCCCTCACCAATTGCAGCACTCTGGAAAGTGGTCACTGTACCTTGCCTGGGAAACATAGTAGAGCTGGCCCTGAACATATAGGTGTAGAAGAACTGACACTGAGGGCTTAAAAGCCAGAGAACCGGCCCCATCCCTTGCTTATCAGACATGGGGTGAACTAGCCATGACAATGCTGGAGAACTCACCCTAGTGGTGAAGACATGGGAAACCTGACCAACCCTGAAAATACCCATGCCCAGAACCAGGGTTATGTGTTGGTCCATCCCAACATCTGCCCCATTTGGGACCTGCTGGAGCATTGGAGGTGAGTTTAGTCCTGTTGACCCAGGGCTGCAGGATCTCCAAGGCATAGGGCAGCAACAGGATGTCCAGGAAGAACCCCAGTGAGGGACCAGTGTAGATGGTACAGCAGAGACCAGGGGCTTTGAACCGATGCTTGCATGTAAAAATGTATGGCTAAAGAGGTTTATTGTGTGACTCACTATGTCACACTGTAGGTCCCATGATGAGATTTTCCCCTTCTTTCTTCCCTCTTTTTCTCTTAAATTCTATTTTATTTTATTTTAGGGTAGGGCAGGAAATGGGTGGTGTTGGGATGCATGATGTTAAAGGTACAATAAATAAAAATAAAGAGAAAAGGCTCTTATATAGGCCTTAGTGAGGAAGGCAGATAGACGCTTTGACATTTGCCTACAGCTTTAGCAAACTTATAGCACATGACAAAGCAGTGACCCTATACTGTGCCGGACTGTACTAAACATTTAGCACAGAAATCTTTCTTCCTGTCCAACTCTTCTGGTCTTTAGAGGATTCTTCTTAATTGAAGGGATGAAAACTAATTATTAATATTATCATTAGTATTACTATTGTTGTTTGGCCATCGCACCATCATGTTATATTAGAAACAACTAAAATATTTCTAAATATGGTAATTGAGGAGAAAGATAATAAAGGATAATCTGAGTGGTGAAATAGTTCAGGTATATTTTCTTCAAAAACATTTGCCATTTGTCACTTCTCTGTGATATCTGTGTCCTGCAACACCCTCTAGGATCTGCGTTCTTCATCCATTCACTAATTCATGATTATTGAATAACATCTAGATACACAACAAGAACCAAGTGTATGGAGAATGCCAACCGAAATTAAGCAGAATAGATTTGAGAGAACCCAGAGTGCAAGCTTTTTGGGAGTAAGTTGTAGACTCAGATATTCCTCTTAATAAAAGGGTGTTTTATTGATCATACAGTTTATAGATATGATTATTAACAATGCATCCAGAATCAAATTCAAATCTTAATCCCATGTTGAAATTCCCCCATCTCATGATGACAGAATCTAACAGGTGTATTGGTGAGGATGATTGAGGCATTGTGTTTGAAATGTTTAGGACAGTGCTTGCCCCATTGCAAACTCATGACCAGCCTCACTGCTGCCTCATAGTCATCACAACGAAGTGTTTTGGAGTTTGGAAAATTCTTTTATGTACATTTAATCTTCTCAACCAACAGGTGGCTTTTTGAAGCAGGTATTCTTGGCATTTAATAGATGTGGTAACAGTTTCAAAGAAGTGTAGACACTTGTCTAAATCCACACATCCTGTTAATATGAAAAGCAAGCTTACATCTAAAACATAGATTTGTGCTTCTCCTCCTAGACTTCCAGCCTCCCCACTAAGACTTTTTATCTTCGTGGCTAACCCATGGCTTTGCAAAGAGTGTGTGTTAAATAAATACTTCTTTTGAGGCAATTTTGTTGTTTGTTGTGTGTTTATTTTACTCCCTTAGTAGAACATTAGGTTAAAAATTCTTACAGTGAAGACCTTTTATTCCTCAGGAAACCTAATAGGTCACACACAAATGGTTTGGAGCCGAACCAGCCACATGTTTTCCATATATATTTATTTACATAGAGATGTTGTAACAGCCAAGGGAGATGTGATGCTTAGGAGTCTTATCTAGGGAACTTTGTAGACATCAGAAACAGAGATTGAAATGGAGCAGCGGCCAGGCAGGCAGGTTGGAAGAGAAGGTCAGTAGGGCAGGGTTCAATCTGTTACATGGATTCTGCACAAACAAAACTGTCTCCTTTCACAGTGAGTGATCAGTGAACTTCACAAGAATGTTTTGCCAAATGAAGTGAATGGCTACCTTGTGACCATCACCTGGGCCTGTTGCTCTGTGGGATAGTGCTTGTGGAAACTGAGGTTACAATGTTTCCCTTATTAATCCTATGAGATCCACAGTAACCTCACCAGCCACCTGGAGCATGTGATCTGAGCTGAATCCAAATCATGATAACCTTTCAAAAGTAAGATTGTCTAAACACATTTAGGTCTTGTGCATATACTTGAAATAATGACGATAATGGTGTCGAACAAGGTAGCAATAACGTCATTTTCTAGCACTCCAGATGTGCCAGAATGACTCCAAACACTTCAAAAATGCATCAGGAATGTTAAATCTGTACAGCAACCCTACAGCTGATGAGAGAAAGTTTCAGGGGCTTGTCCATGTTTACACATCTCAGAGTGGAAAGACTGGAAAAGCTACCTCCCCTTCTCTTCTGTGCAATAATTCCTCTACCTCTTGATAATGAAATCCTTTATGCCACGCATCCCTTAACATTACTTTTTGGTGTAGGTTTATTTACTTTTACTTTGTGTGTACAGTGTTTTGCCTGCTTGTGTGCATGTGTACCATATGTATATAGTGCCTATGGAAGACATGAGAGGATATTGGATCCCCTGGAATTAGAGTTAGAGACAGTGGTGAGTTATCAGATGAGTGTTGATTTGTGTCCTTATTGGGTTTCATGGTCTGAGTTGAGGATGACTGTCCTGGTCTCTTCTTCTTTGTGTGGTAGCCGTTAGCTGACCAGCTGGACCTCTTTCTATGCACCTACTAAATTCCCCAGGTTTCCAGAAGACCTAGCTGGTCCTTTCCAGTCTCATCATTGAGAAGGCAGCTTCTGGGAAATATAAGACACTTGTCTTGAGCTGCCTTCTTTATAACTCAGAAACCTGGACAATGAAATGCTCCTCAGAACAATGGCTGAATGCATTTGAGATGGCATGTCTCAGGAGAATTCTAGGCATCACATGAAGAGATAGGCTGTGCAACAATGACATTAAGAAACATCTCCATTTACAGAAGGAAGAACAGGATAAACAACAGGATATGGCAAAGGCACTTGAGATACTTCAGTCATGTTATGAGAATGAATGACGACAGATACCCGAAGGCAGCACTGCTCAGAGGAGTGGCAGGTTAAGGCGAAGAGTAAGACCCCCAAAACGCTGGATAGACAGCCTTGGATATGACAATAACACAAGCATCTAGGGCTGCCCAGGATAGGAACAACTGGAGAACCATCATAAATGAGCTGCCCGTGCATGCTTAAGCATTGCCAGGGCATAAATGATGAATGATTATAAGTGGAGTGCTGGGAATTGAACCTGGGTCCTTTGGAAAAGTAACCAAAGCCTTTAACCATTGAGCCATCTCTCTGGTCCCCTTGACTTTAATTTTGTAATATACATTATATGACAGCTTCCTCATCCTATCCAACCTAAAAACTCTTTACAATCCATCTAGACCCACTAAAGACTTCTGTAAGTTTATATAATGTCTCCTTTCTCCTTGATAGTTGCCATATAACTATCATATTAAATTATCAGTGTGTGCCTGTATAGTGACCTTTCTCATTAAACTTTGTTTCTTCATAGTTCAGTTCAATGTCAAGCAAATGTCTGCACATGAATAGTGAGATGGAGTTGTCTGAACAGAGTGAAATCAGCTGGCAGAACAAAATGCTGAGCAGTCTGAATGGGTGATATACCAACAAATTCTGAAGCACTTCTGAGAATCATAGGTTAAATATATCAAATCATCTCTCCACCACCATTTTCTAATGGTATTGCTGCAACTTCTCACCAAAGTCATGGTCCCGTTGGACCAATCATATCCTTATAATGTTACCTCCTTTTTCCTGGCCACAGTGATGACTCCAGAATAATCCCTCAATCCCAAAATAAAGCTGAGTTTGTAAGGGATCAGTATTTTGATTGGATGCATGAATCAAACAATTGCTGATAGAAGTTACTTTCTGTTGTTTTGCTCAGCAAGCCAGAGAGGCTTATTTATTGCAAGTGTGAAAAGGGAGAGGGTGTCAGGGGACAAAATTAGGTTTATAAGTTCCCCAAAACTTGACAGTTGGAACTCTTCTAGCGCTGTAGTGATGGAGATCTACAGAGTCCATTAGAAGAAAGATCATTTACTTAGTGTTTACTGTCACATACCAAACTTAGTAATTGTTTTGTCCAGTGTATGCCGATGGAGTGCCTTGAGCATGGGGAAGAACTGGCTGAGGGAAAACGTCCCAAATGTCTTGACTTTGGAAAGTTTTGAATTTCATGCAGGATTATAAGTGACTGCCAGGCTTGGCCTTATCGTTTTAACTAAGAACTATTTGCTTCAAGAACCTGGTGAGCTTATTTGGATGGAATGGATAAGCATCAGAGTTATCTGAGAACATTTATAAATGTTACATTCTGTGTTGAAGCCTCTGGGGATTCTGATTCAATTAGTTTGGGGTGGGGTTTAAGGAGTCCTGTACTTCCCACAAAGTTCGCAGCTAATTCTGCTAAGCTTTCAAGCTTGAAGGATTCCATAAATCTACACACCCCATAGTTGTGTGTTGGCTCCTTCTGTGTCTCTAAATTAGTTAATGCATTAACTTTATATTCTGGCCACATCAACCTGTTCTTCATTCAACGAGTATCTGCCTACAAAAGTGTATGAATCTCAGTGCAGAGTACCTGCTCACTCCACTTTTAAGTTTTCCTAGCAGGAACACAATTCCTGTCTCCTTCAGTTAATTAAAAAAAGTAATACTTTGCTTAAGGTGAGAAGTTATGGTTCCGTCTCTTACAGTGTAACCAAAGTCCCTTCTGTAAGTATGAAACCACAAAGTCCAAATCTATTTTTATTATCCTAATTGGAATAAATTATTCTGACTTGTTGTTCTGCCTGTTCTCTGAGGGGTGTGGCACAAAACTAATCCAAGATAAACCAGAAACTCAAACTCTGACCACAAAGCTAAATTGCACCTTTGTGAGATGCAAGATGAACACCGGGCTTGGGTTCTGGGTTTGGGGCCTGGAGCATGGATGGCTCCCTGTTCAAAGGGGTGTCTGTTGAACTGTGGAACAAAAGCATCGGTCTCAGAAACTTGTGTTCTTGCTCATGTTTCTGAATACCTGCACACAGTTTCGTCCTGGGTTTTTATGGCTTCCTTTTCTATTGTGGAGATCCCAAAGACTATGGAATTAGAAAACCAAATGTCAACTTAGTTTACCACTCGGTGTCAAGACTTGCAAAACTACAGAGTGTTAAAATTACCCAGATTTCACAATGGGTGTTGATAATTAGGTGGACATGCAAACTGTTTCTATAATTAGAATGAAAATATTTTGTAGAATGGTTGAGAAAATTATGCTGAGAAATACTTTATTGATATACCAGACCTTTGGGGACATGCAATGGTTAACCTGTACTCCATTTTTAGCTGTAGATAAGGTTGACTTCTGAATCTGCCCTATAGGATAAATCTACAAATAACATCAGGTTGGATACTACGCGTTTATCTGGAAAAATATTATATGCCAAATATAACTGGGGGGAAATGAGATAGTGTGCTATCTGCCCTTCAGTGAATAGAGAACTTATCATATCTTTCTTCAGTGGACCCTTTCGCCTACAAAGTTTCTTAGGCAACTCCTTGCTCAGTATTCGAAACTTAGTTTAAACAATGTTTTCATTTTACAATGAACATTATTTTGAATTTTCTTGAATTTTGTCACTCATTTAAAAAATGTAAAGTAAATTAGTTTTACCCATATATTAAAAAACTTACATTGTACATACTAGTGAGGCATGATGTGGTGTTTTTAATTTAAATGATGTTCTTAATGTATTTTTATTTTTGTTATTTTGTGTGTATATGCATCCGTGTGTGTGTGTGTGTGTGTGTGTGTGTGTGTGTGTGTGTATGTGTGTATGCGTGTGTGTGTGTGTTCAAAGCCAGAAGGACATGGGGTCTCTTAGAGGCAGAGTTACAGGCAGATGAGCCTTTTCACATGAATGCTGGGAACTGAACTCAGGTCTCCTGGAAGAGCAAGAGCAGCAGATGCTCTTAGCAGCTGAGCCATCTCTACAGCCACCAGGCATTGGATGTTCTGATTTGTTTGTACATTATACAGTGTTTAAGTCAGTTTAACCCTATCTTTGTCCTCAAACATTTGTCACACTTTTATGGTAAATATTCAAAAATTCTTCAAATGTGAAAGGCACGAACTCCATTCTTGTTACTCCAACTACTCTACCGTGCAGTTATGGGCTGGAATGTACTCCTGCTCATAGCTTACGACCAGGTGGTCAGCCTAATACATCCTCTCTTCTTTTCTTCTTTGTCCAGCCTGGAGTAACCACATTCTACTTTACACTTTTATGGATTCAACTTTTAGTTTGCAGGTGTGGGTGAGGTCAATCAGATACAGGAGGTCAATTAGATATAGGTGAGGGCGTCATGATCCTCCCAGATAAGACTGGAACACCTTTCTGTCCCAATTGCCCCTGAGCAGGGTGTGATTATGCATCCTTCATTTGTATTTTATTGCATATTAGAATATGAATTATGAGATGGCAAAGGACCTGTCTTCTTTGATTCTACATTTCTCAAACCCGGTGTTAAGTAACTCTCAACACTTGATTACAGAGGGATGTTTGTATTAGTGCCTAAGATCTAGAATGTTCTTTTCCTCCTATGACATAGAGGGACTTGGGAAAGAGTGATAAATTAGTGTTACAAGCCCCCAGGCCTCTCCTCACCCTTCTCACCAGAGCAAAGCCAAACCTCCGTCCAGTCTCTTCTGTGAGTATTCAGTTCCTTTCCTAATTAGCAGTACCCTTAAGTCTGTCATTCCAGATGTGCCCCCGCTTCAGAAAATGGTATTCACACTTTCCAGCTCTTTACATGGGTTATTTAGATCTGAGGATAATTGCAGATTATTACAGAGGGGATTCTTACAGGGGGGGAAAAGACTTAATATATCCTTCCAGTGACTAGATAAAGACTCAAATATGATTGTGTTTTTATGTGCATGTGTGAGTAGGGGTTGTGGTGTGTGTGTGTGTGTGTACATGTGTATGTTTTCACTCATGTAGACATGTGTGGAAGCCAGAAGTTAACATCCTCAGATTTCCTCCACTTTATTTTTTGAGATAGGGTCTCTTGTTGAACCTGAAATGCACCTAGACAGCCAGATGGTCTTGGAACTGAACCTGGGCTTCTCCTGTCTCTTTCTTCCAAGGCTAGGGTTACAGGTGTGCTCTTCCATGTTCACCTTTTTTACATATGTTCTGGGGATCTGAAATTAGGTTCTGTTGCTTGTGCAGCAAGCAGTTTACAAACACAGAGCCCTCTTCCCAGTCCCTCAAATCCTACTTTCCAAGAGGCGTTGAAACTCTTCCTGTCTCTTCAAGGTGATGTTTGGCAACACAGAGTAGGATCTAAAGTTACCTTTGGTTTGCATAGTTCTTTTGCTTTTGTTTATTTGCATGATGTGCAGTTGTTTGGTTTTTAGAGAGAGGGTTTTTCTGTATAACACTGGCTGTCCTGGAGCTTGCTCCAGAGACCATGGTAGTTGCAAACTCAGAGATTCACCTGTCTTTGCCTCCTGGGTGCTGAGATGAAAGATGGGCACCACCATGCCTGTGTTGGTCCTTTATTTTTTTATCTGCATAACTGCAATGCTCTAAAATGTCAACAGCAATTTTGGAAGCAGGTTCTAAAGAGGGTTGGTAACCTGGCTTCACAGGGAAGACCCAGAACAGAGAGGGGCCTTAAAACCAACAAGTTGGACATGACTCTTATTCTCACCTATCCCTGGCTGGCTTTCTGACTGATGCTCTTTGTGTTTTAACAATGTCATTTAGGGGCTGGAGAAATGGCTCAGTGGTTAAGAGCACTGGCTGCTCTTCCAGAGGTCTAAGTTCGATTCCCAGCAACCACATGGTGGCTCACAGCCCTCTGTAATGAGATCTGACACCCTCTTCTGGCGTGAGGGCATACATAGAGGCAGACTGTTGTATACATAATAAATAAATAAATCTTTAAAAATAAACAATGTCATTTAGCTATGATGAGTTTTATTGACTCTATAATTGCATCCCAATTAGCCTACATATCCCATTATTCTGTTTGGGCAGAAAATAGGGATAGTTAATAAAAGACTTTCTGCTCAATTCTTGAACTTTTCTCTAGGTAGCAGAGGATTAAATACTAGCTTCTCTCAACCTTGCTCCTTCATCAGATATGATGCTGGGCACTCATTGCACCTTAGCATCCTATTAAGCAGATATAAAGATCTCTCTAGCTCTGTCCTCAGAGAGGTCACAGTCTATAATTGAAATAAAATAATGATAATACAAGCCAGCACCTTAAATCTGCATGAAAGAGTATAATCAACCAGTATGGAATCAAGTTTGGAAGACGTCTCATTTGCTTGACATAGTGAAGGAAAAAACACACTGTATCTATCTAGGAGAAGTCACACTGGATCTAGGAGAAGACACGCTGAGTTGGATCATGAAGGGTGGAGAACTTCCCAATAGGAATGGTCAAGAGAAAACACACAGGCTGAAAGAAAAGATGAACAAAGGCCTACATTAGTGACAAAATAGAGCTTCCAGCAGGAATGAGAAGCAAACTTATTTTTCTGTATTATAGTACAAATTATAACACCTAACTATAAAACGAGAATCATAACGTGAGCAATGGGTTGCAAAAGGCTTTAAGTGTCAAGTTTGAGTAATTAAATCCTAACACTCTTAGAGATTTTTTTCTATTACTTTTATTTGATGGGAGAGTCTTAGGGTGTTTGAAAGAGAATATTTCTATAAGAGATGAAGACTTATAGATTGGGCAAGATAGTAGGGGCATCAGAGAACAATCTAATCTGATTAGGAGACTTGTGCAATGGTTGAAGGTGAGAGGTAATACGACTTGAAGAATGTAGGAGGTGGTGAGAATGGAGAGGAAAGGTTACGGCAGTTCCTAGCGTGTATTCCAACCACACACTTTATCCGATAATCCTTTTCCGGAGATACCAGGAAATAACACTCCTCGCAGAAATTGAAATGGGTAGTATGTCTAGAACTACACACACTTTCCCCTCTCCGACTTCTGATTTTAATGTGGAACAAGTCTTATGGACATTTATCTTTGTCTCATGAGACAGGAAGAAAATATCCATGGTTAAGAATAGTCTTTTGATCATTCTTTATTAAAAAAAAAATAATGGCTAATACATGAAAGAGCATCATGGGACATTCCAGGGCATCCTGGACAGTTCTTGTAATGGTTCTGTTTGCATCTAACTATGGTTCTGGGAAAGCCATTAACTCTTCCAAACCTTCAGTGCCTTCCACTATCAAATGGTATGATTTGGGTTCTGTGGTTTTCAATTTTTCTCGATGTTAGACTTTTGGTTTAACTAGATTATTAGGGGAATCTCTGATGTAAATCAGGGCATAGGGAATGTGGTGATGCAGCTAGCACAGAATTTGAATCTTGCTCAGTCTCTGTGTTGTCCTTACTCGTCAGAGCATTGTGGGACATCATCAGAAGTCCAGTGAACATTGCGAGCTATGAGATAGTATCAGATGCTCCTTTAAAGTAGGAAGAGTTATCATGCTTCTCCAGCAAAAACGATACACTGGGTTCCTTACCATCTCTGGTAGGAAGACAGAGAAGCTTTATTCTTTTTTTAATTTATTTAACTGATTTTATTGCGCTATACATTTTTCTCTGCTCCCCTCCCTTCTAATCCACTCCCCTTCAACCCTTTGCCATGGTCACCATGCTCCCAATTTACTTAGGAGATCTTTTTTTTTTCCTACTTTCCATGTAGATTAGATCCATGTATATCTCTCTTAGGGTCCTCGTTGTTTGGGTTCTCTGGGATTGTGAATTGTAGTCTGGTTTTCTTTGCTTTATGTCTAAAATCCACTTATGCAGTCTCAGTGGGTTGACCAACCCCTCGCGGTCCTGACTTCCTTGCTCATCTTCTCTCACCTTCTGTTCTTCGACTGGACCTTGGGAGCTCAATGCATTGCTCTGGTGTGCATGTGGGTCTCTGTCTCTATCTCCATCCATCGGACTAAATTTCTATGGATGTGATCAAGATATTCATCAGTGTGACT
>PVIU01031730.1:0-14414 GCA_004026605.1 Ondatra zibethicus
TGACCGCTACTTTTGCACTGTGGCGCACGTATGTCCCCCTCCCACACTAAGTAAATGTAACTGAGAACAGTTTAAACGTGATTAGCAGTGATGGTAAACGCCTGCTGTGTTGACATGGGAAGGTTGGGGCTGGGGATGAGTTCAGTGGAGGAACACTTGCCTGGCAGCACCAGACCCTGTGTTTCCCCCTAAATGCTGCGAAAAAGATTAAAAGCTTGGAGCTGGCAAAGTGCACACCTGACAGCTCTCAATCCCCAAAACTCATGAAAAAAGAGAAAAACTGAATGTGGCATGCCTGGAAAACAGGCAGATCCTAGGGCTGCTGGGCTAGTGAGGGGCCCTGTCTCAAAAAGCAAGGTGAACAGTACCTGAGGAATGACAGCTGAGCTTATCCTCTGGCTTCCATACGCACACACACTCATACACTCATGCACATGCACTCTACCCACACAAATGAACACAAACATGCACATAATAAACACATTAGTGTGTACACACACACAATGTGGTGGCACATGCCTGCAATCCTAACACTTGGGAAGCAGAGGATTGTGAGTTAAGGAAATTGTACAACGGTAAAACCTACTTCAAAAGCCAAACCAAACAAAAATGCCAACTTGCTGGGTTGTTTGGGGCTTTTGGTGCTGGGGAACTGAACCCAGCCTTGTGTTAGGCAAATGCTCTGCCTGCCACTGAGGCACACACCCAGTCCTGGCAAGGTGGAAGGAAGCAATGCACACTGCAGAACAACCTGGGTACGAGTCATATTCATCCTCCCCAGTAAATCTGCTGTATATTTTTGCATATGTGCACATAAAAGGTTTGAATAGTATATAATAAAATGCCTTGTGTTGGGGCTGGAGAGATGGCTCAGCAGTTAAGAGCACTGGCTGTTCTTCCAGAGCATCTGGGTTCAAATCCTGTCACCTATATGGTAGCTCACAACCATCGATAACCTCACAACCAAGGCTCTGATGACCTCTTCTGGCCTTTGTGGGCACCAGACACATATGGTTCACTGACATACCCATAGAAGAAATACCCATAGAAAATAATTAAAACAATTTTTAAAATGGCTTGTGTTGTCCGTTTAAAATTTAGTCATTTATCATGGGGCCATAGATGAAATTGTATTTCTCAGTGAATGAGTTTTGGTTTAGTGAACCTCCAAACCATATTATTTTCATCTGGAAGTAACTCATGGTCTTTGTAGCCATGGCTGTTTTGGAACTCACTGTGTAGACTAGGCTGGCCTTGAACTCTCAGATCTGCCTGTCTCTGGAATGCTTGGACTAAAGGTGTGCACTTGGCTACACTTGGCTCAATTCCTTATTATTTTTTAGCCTTTCATAATGACTGACCATTTAATCTCCCCCTTTCCCTGGAAGTAGCTTATACTTTGTCTTGTCCTGAGCAGAACTCTCCCTCTCCCCCTCCTCCTCTCCCTCTCGTCTTTCTTTGGCCCCGGAGTCTCCTCAGAGGTACCACTTGTCTGGACTGGTGGCTGCTTTTCTGTGCTGCCATTGCCAAGTAAATTCTGACCCTTGGTGGGCATGGGCTGTAGCTGCTCTTGCAACACACCACGACAGGGCTCTCTCTGCTGCCCTCATTCCCTCTTTTTGTGTAATTCCAAAGGATTGAAGGCAGAGTAGATGCATGTGGAGGTCGAGGACAATTTGTGGGTGTCAGTCCTCTCCTTCCACCACGTGGTTCCCAAGGATCAAACTCGGTTCGTCGGTCATGGCAGCACATGCTTTTACCTACCGACCTAGTTTTCTTTCTATTGCTGTAACAAAGACAGTGACCAAAAGCAGCTTGGAAAGGAAGGCTTTATTTATTTGGCTTACACATCCCGAGCACAGTTCATTAAGGGAAGTCAAGGTAGAGACTAAAGCAAGCGGCCATGGAGAAATGCTGCCTACTGGCTTGCTTCCTGTGGCTTGCTCAGCCGGTTCTCTTGTACAACCCAAGGCTCCCTGCTAAAGAGTAGCACCACCCACAGTGAGCCAGGTCCTTCATAATCAAGAAGATGCCCTCCACAGACTTGCTTATAGGCCAATCTGATGGAGGCAAGTCTTCAATTGAGAGTCCTTCCCAGGTGACCCTAGCTATGTCAAGTTAACTGAGAGCCAGCCAGCACACACACTAAGCCATCCTGTGGCCCTCACAGCACTCTTTTATGTTTATCATTTTTGCAGTGTTGGAGATTGAGCCTAGGGCATCATACATGGAATGCAATGGCTTACTAAGCTACAGCCTTGCTGCTTTTTTATTTTTGAGATAAGGTCTCATTAAGTTGCCGCAAGCTTGCCTTGTACTTGTTAAACAGCCTAGGCAAGGCCTTGAACCTGTAATCCTGCCTGAGCCTCTGAGTTCCTCCTTTCTTTCCTTGAGGCTGTGATGGAGGCAGGATTCCCTGGTTGTAGAGAGTGAGTCCCTTCCTTTTGAAAGCTGATCCCTCCTGGAACTTCTTTCCCTAGGAAATTATATTAGGGAATATATATTATACATATTATATACACAATACATATATATACAGATTCATTAGATTGACTCACACAATAAGTATGGATTAGGCAGTCCAACAATGGCTGTCTGCAGCCTGGAGAGGCTGAGCTGAGCCTCTCGTAGCTGCCCAGTTCATGAAGCTGGGTGCCTTGGTAGTCCCAATCTGGCCTTGGAAGCCTGGACGATTCCTGGAGAGCTGCTGGTCTGAAGTTCACAAAGCCAAAAAAGTTCCATTCAGTGAAGGATAGTGGCGGCAATCACAGCAGAAACAGAGTTGATGCATTTGCCAGCCAGGAGTGAAAGCAGTCAGGCAAAAATAGCTCAGGTCTCCCTTCAGACTTTCATCCTCATGCTTTGGCTCATTTTCCCAACCCAGCTACATTCGCTGCTTTTTAAAGGTAAAATATCCCCATTTCTTTCCATTGCCTGAGTGTAGTAATGAAAACAGTGACTTTTTTTTAAGACAACAATCTGCTGTACATTTATGAAATACCTATTGTAAAGTTTAAGTTTAGAGGTCAAGGATTTGCATCTCATCTGCTGTCTCAGAGCAGGGTGAGCAGAAAGCTTGCACTGGTGCTTGGGTGATGGGGTGGAGGAAGAACTAAGTACTGTCAGAATATGCATGTGGTCACAGTGCCCCCTTGGGGTTGGTAAGATTGAATGTCATGGGTTTGGTTTTTTGTAGTTTCTAGATTTTCTTTAACAAATGTAGTTTTTTTATAATTAAAAACATGGCAAAAGTTTATACACACACACACACACACATATATGAAAATGAATGAAATTTATGCCCTGGCAATGCTGAAGCGTGCATGGGCAGCCCATATATGGCGGTTCTGTTGAAGTTGTCCATATATTGGGTTTCATGGTCTAAGTTGATGAGGACAATACACACACACGCATATTTTGGTTTTTCGAGACAGGGTTTCTCTGTAGCTTTGGAGCCTATCCTAGAACTAGCTCTTGTAGATCAGGCTGGCCTTGAACTCACAGAGATCTGCCTGCCTCTGCCTCCCAAGTGCTGGGATTAAAGGCATGCACCACCACCGCCTGGCCACACATATATATTATGTCTATATGTATGTATACACACACACACATGTATGGGCACATCTGGCATTTAGATTTTTAATACTGAAGATTGAATTTTTTTTAGATTTGTCTGTTTTATGTGTATGAATGTTTGGCCTGCATGTGTGCTTGGGTGTCAGGCACTTGTCTGGTGCCCTTGGAGGTCAGAAGAGGGCATCGGATCCTTTGAAACTAGAGTTGCAGATGTTGGTGAGCTGCCATGTGGGTGCTGGCAATCAAACCCACGTTCCTTGAAAAAGAAAAGTTCTCTAAGCTGCTGAACTCCCCAGCCTCTTATTTGCTTATTTTGATGTTTTGGCACCTTCAGCTCACCTTAAAAAGTAAGCTTCTGAAGCCGGGCGGTGGTGGTGCATACCTTTAATCCCAGCACTCAGGAGGCAGAGGCAGGTGGATCTCTGTGAGTTTGAGGCCAGCCTGGTCTACAAGAGCTAGTTCCAGGACAGGCACTAAAGCCACAGAGAAACCCTGTTTCAAAAAACAAAAAAAAAAAAAAACAACAAAAAAAAGTAAGCTTCTGGGTAGAGAGGAGGGAGCCAGGCTGGAGCAGGGACGGGGGCAGCGGATGTGGACCCCTGCTCTGGAGGGCCGAGAAAGAGGTGCACCCCAGCCCTACTGACATCAGGCTGAGGCTGTGACTCCTGCTGCCCCTTTAAAGACACTGTTTTCTTAGTTTGCACAAGGGAACAGGATTTTATTAGCTGTGACTCAGGCATAGCTAGCATGGGAACTGGTCCTTTCTAGAAGAAGCCCTAGCAGAGAGTTCCTCAAATATGGAACCATAATGGCCAGTGCGTGCAGTGCTCACTCTCGCCCAGGTCAGGGATTTCCTGACTTAAGAGAAAATTATCATTATTATGTGTATGTTTATAACGGCGGGGGGGGTGGGGTGGGGAGGGGTGGGACACGTGTACCATGGCATAAGTCTGGAAGTCAGGGGGATAACTTTTGGGAGTCAACTCTCCTACCATCTTGGGTTCCAGGGATCATTAGGCTTGGGCAGCAAATATCTCTACCTGCTGAACCATGTCACTGGCCAAATTTTTAAATTAAGTGTGCATGCATGTTTGTATTTATATGTGGGGGGGCCCATGTAGAGGCCAAAGGACAACTAGAAGTTGGTTCTCTCCTTCTCCCATGTGGATCGTGGGGCTCAGACTCGGATCATCAGCCTGGGGCAGTCAACTTTCACTCGCCAAAGCATCTCACCAGTCCTTCCTGGTTTTGATTTTTATTCTCTTTTTTGAAAAAGCACAAGCTAGGAATTTCATATGCCTTTGTCTGTCTTTTGGACTGTTTGTGCCTTGTTTCACTTAAAAAAAGAAAGCTCTGGCCGGGCGTGGTGGTGGCGCACGCCTTTAATCTCAGCATTCGGGAGGCAGAGGCAGGCGGATCTCTGTGAGTTCGAGGCCAGCCTGGTCTACAAGAGCTAGTTCCAGGACAGTCTCCAAAGCCACAGAGAAACCCTGTCTTGAAAAACCAAAAAAAAAAAAAAAAAGAAAGCTCTGTATTACAGGCTGTAGTCTCCCAAGTGCTGAGATTGTAACTGAGAGACACCATGACGCCGCCTTCAAACTTTTTTTGTTTGGTTGGTTTTTTTCGTTTTAGTGCTGGGAATTCAACGCAGGTTTTCTGCATGCTAGGAAAGTGCCCTGCTACTGAGCCTCACCCACAACCCTTACAATACTTCATGTTCCCATTTTTTATTCTTCTGAAGCTTGCATTTCATAGAAGTCTTAGCAAGAGGTTGATGTGGCCAGACCCAGCTTCTCCTTGCTGTCTTCTGGGAGCCATGGCAGTTTCTTCTCAGTCCCTGGGGGTTGTAGGAGCTGGGCGTGGCTCTGCTGGGTGTGAAGACCTGAAGCCCCTCGGAAGGCTTCCAGAAGACTGCTGGGCCTCATCCCTGAAGGACTGTGGTTAGAGTCGGGCATGCGGGCTGACAGAGGGCTGAGGGCACAGGGTGCTGTGAAGAAGGAAGCAGGAGGCTTAGGGTGGGAGGTGAGGCTCCTGTGCGGGGAGAGTAGCTGCTGGGCGTGGGGCCTGTTGTGATGGCAGCTGCTCAGAAGAGCCGAACCCCTTCACTGGGCCACTTGTAGCTTGAGTAGTTGTGGCAGTTTGAAAGAAAATGGCCCCCAAAGGGAGCAGTATTATTAGGAGGTGTGGCTTTGTTGGAGGAAGTGTGTCACTATGGAGGTGGACTTTGAGGTCTCTATATGTTCAAGCCACATCCAGTGTCTCACACTTCCTCTTGGCTGCTGATCAAGATGTGGGACTCTCAGCTCTAGCACCGTGTCTACCTTTACGTCACCCGCGTCGTACCATGATGATAATGGACTAAACCTCTGAAACTGTAAGCCACCCCATTAAATGTTTTTCTTTATCAGAGTTGCTGTGATGGTGGCGCACGCCTTTAATCCCAGCACTTGGGAGGCAGAGGCAGGCGGATCTCTGTGAGTTCGAGGCCAGCCTGATCTACAAGAGCTAGTTCTGGGACAGGCTTCAAAGCTACAGAGAAACCCTGTCTCAAAAGACCACAAAAACAAACAAAAACAACAACAAAAAAGAGTTGCTCTGGACATCATGTCTCTTCACAGCAATAGAAACCTAAGACACTAGTGATATCTCAAGAGGGGACTGTGCATTTTGTCTGGGGGCCACAGCCTGTTGATGGCAGGATTGGGACCAGAGCTCAGGTCACCTCTCTCTTCCTGCTTCAGCAGGCAAGGCCTGGAACCCTGGGATCCGGGGAAAAGATGACTCTCATCTTGGGAGCCTCCCTCGCTCCAGGTGCCCAGATGGACTTAATAGGGAAGGGTGCATTAGATTGGTCCCTGAGAGACCTACTGAGTAGGAGTGCCCCCTGCCCACAGGGACTGTCAGTGCCGGGGTCCTTCCTCACGTTAGAAGTGGTGAGCTGGGTGTGCATGCTGGCAGAGCCCTGTCCACAGGGACCCACTGAGTTTTACAATCGTGTGAACAGATGGTAAACCACACAGTGAGGGGCTGGCCTGGAGTACACTGTGACCCGGACCCAGATTACTGTCAAGGTCCCATGAGAGGCCACTATTGCCCTTCATCCCCCAAGTCATTTCCTGACTCTGGTGTTAGAGCTACTCCTGGCTTAGAAAACAGTGACCTGGAAAGTTATTGGCTTCGGAGAGGATGGAGTCAGGTGGCATCCAAGGGAGTGGTGACAGCTTAGACAGTGAAGCATGATTTCCCCCCGAGGTCTAAGAAATTTTGGGTTTAGCTCGAATATGTGATATCCTTAAGGTCAGGCAGTCCAGATATGAGGAGGCCTTGGATAGAAACTGTGCAAGGCTGGATGGGGTGAGAAAGGCAAGGAGTGACAATAGGTCAAAAAACCCAAAACAACCAAATAAAAAAAAAGCCTTTTCCTGATGGAACCACTGGAGGCCCTCAGAAGCCGGGAGCTGGGCCTGGGAGAGGTAGGATGACACAGTCCACAGAAGGGGCAGGAGGATCTTCTGTTCCCAGACCTTAGTGGGTAAAGCCCCAATCCCCTGGGTGGGGCTGGAACTTACCTGGAGACTGAGTTCTCAGAGGTGCGGGGTTTGGAAGCATTGCAGAGGACTGGCTGGGGCCTCACATACTCCCAGAGCCTGCCAGAGACATCAGCAGGGCCTCAACTTTCCCCTTCTAACTCTTAGAGGGTTTGGAGACAACTCTCACTTCAGACCTGCTGCCTGGTGGATACTCTGGATGCGACCTTCAAGACCTGTCGTGCCACTCTCCAAGCCATGGCCTCTGGGACTTAAGGAGGTGGGACCACCCCAATTCTATACTATAACCCCACCACCGGACACACACTGGCCACTGAACACCACCACAGCCCGCAGCAGTCTATCCTGCCATCTGTTTGTCCCCTCCCACCTTATTGTGATAGGTTTTTTTGCTGCTCTGAGACCAAAACCTATTCTGTGGGTACAATGTGCTGGGCTGCTGCACCTGAGGCTGTAGGGCTTTAAGAGATGGGGTTCCTAGGATCCTGAACCATGGGGGGGTGGGGCTCCAGGAGCAGAGATAAGTCCTGCAACCAGCCAAAGGGGTGGGCGTACCTGGCAGGTGGTATGGGCATTCCGGCTCCTGGGCACCAAGACCAGCAGCTGGGGTGTGTGCCGTTCCACAAACTGCTCACACTGAGGAAAGACAGATAGACAATGTGTAGGTCCCAGTCTATGGTAGGACTTCTCTGTCCTGTAGTCCTGGCCACTCCATTCCTTCTGACTGGGCATGCGTCTGCCAGTGCCTGGCTGACCTTTCAGACTCTAAGGGCTAGAGAGATGGCTCAGTGAATGAGGCACTTGTCCCCCCTTTGGAGGACCTGATAGAGGGGCTCATAACCATCCTTAACTCCAGTTCCAGGGAATCTGCTGGCCTCTCTGGGCACTGCACACACATGGTGCCCATACATGTATAAACACAAAACACATACACATGAAAAAAATTTAAAAAAAGGACCCCACCTAAGCCTGACCGGCTGCACCAGGTTTCTGTGGGGAAGCTGGCTTCTGGGAAGAGACCAGTGGGCTCGCTTCACTTCACATCAGCTCATGTTTGCCCAGCATGTGTGAAGCCGTCAGTTTAAACTTCCTGGAGCACATGAAGCTGAGCATAGTGGTGCATGCCTGTAGTCTCAGTACAAAGGAGGTGGAGGCAGGAGGCTCAGAAGATCCTTCAGTGTCAGGTTTGGTTACACGAGACCCTCTTTCTAAAGGAAGTACTTTTCTACTTTGGTGAGGGAATTTATCGTAGGTTACAGAACCATCAATCTCAGTTCTTCTTTTAAAATGTCTTTTTGTTTGTTTTGTGTTTTGAGGCAGGTTTCTCTGGGCAGCCCTAACTTCCCTGGAACCCACTCTGTAGACCAGGATGGCTTCTAACTCAGAGATCTGCCTGCTTCTGCTTCCTGAGTGCTGGACTAAAGGCACGCACCATCACCGCCTGGCTTTGAAATGCCTTAAAATTGTGTTTTATTTATTTATACATGTGTGGGCACATGTGTGCTCAGAAGGACAGCTTACAGGAGTTGATTCTCCTCTTTCACCATAAGGATCTTAGGGATCAAACTTAGGTTGTCAGGCTTGGAGGCAGTACCAGTGAGCCACCTCACTCAGTCCCCTCCCCCTTTCCTCTAGTTTTCTTCTCTTTCTATCTCCTTTTTCCACACAAGGTCTCATGTAGCCCAGGCTGACCCTGAGCTCATTATTTATATAGTTGAGGCTGGCTTTGAACTCCTGATTCTCCTTCATCAGCTTTCCAAATGCTAGGATTACAGGTCAGCTTCTAGCCCTCGCGTACAGGTGGACTGCTCCCAGCCGAGTTACAGAGTGAGCAGGCCAGGACAGGGAGGATCCTGGGAGAAGGCTGAGTTCTTTTCCTGCTCTGGCTGGCCCTGGCTTTGCTCATTTTCTGGTGCCTATTAGACACTGTCAGATACTACCCACCATGGGGGAAGCATATGGCCCACCAGGGACACAGGGTGGCAAACACACGGGGGTGAAACAAAGAAAGGACAGTATGACCCTTTTCTACTGAGACTAATAGCACTTTGAACTTAGCCCATGAAGAAGGCCTGGTGATGCTCCACGTGGGCCCAGTGATGTCTCCTAGCCAGTTACAGTTGGACAATCCCATCATTGTCTGACCCACATCCTGTCTACCTGGCTGGCATCCAGTCCAAGTCCTGGGTGTCTCCAGCTACAAAGCCTCTTCTGGTTCAGCCACAACTACGTGTAAGTCCTACTCGTGTGCCCACCCTGTACCTTTCGCCTGTCCAGCCAGAAGCGAAGGCAGGCCTGGCGCATTGTCTGTGGCATTGCCTCTTCACTTGTGTTCCAAGCCCTGGTGATCACGGACTTGCAGAGCTGGCACTCAGTGTCTTGTAGTGGCCATTCTTCCATCAGGGGCTCCAGAGCAGGGAGGGCTAAAGGGAAAACAGTCAAAGCTGTACTTCAGGCTGGGTATGATGCCATATACCTTGCCACGCCAGCACTTGAGAGGCTGATGCAGGAGGATCACACCAAGCTTGAGGCCAGTCTGTGCTATGTAGTAAGACTGTTTTAATCCTTCCTGCAAAGCTATCATACATAACTGTTGGTTCTGGGGCTGGAGAGATGGTTCATTGGTTAAGAGCACTAGCTGCTCTTCCAGAGGACCTGGGTTCAATTCCCAGAACTCACATGGTGGCTCACAACTGTCAGTTATTCCAATTATAGAGGATTCAACTTCCCTTATGGCCTCTGTGGGAACCAGGCACACACAGGGCATATAGATGTAGATGCTGGCAAAACACACATACCCATAGAAATAAATACATGAATAGTTAAAAATCAGTGTTGGTTCCTGTCCCCCACCTTGTCCATGTACCCTCCTTCTCTATATGTGCACTGTAGCTGTAAGTCAGGAAGAGGACCAGAGGAGGAGGATGGCGGGGGAGATGAGAGCAGGCTTACCTGGGTCAATGACGTTCTCAGTGGCACATCGGAGGACAAGGCCGCAGACTAGCTGGGGCACCACACGGCCCAGCAGTGCATCGAGCAGGAGGACTGTATAGCGCTCAGCCAGGCACTGGCAGATGCCTCCCACCACCAGGGGTACCACGTGGCACACCTGGGCCACAGCCACGGCCAGCACACCCTGGGGTGGAGGTGGAGAAAGGACAGCATGGGACCTTCTTCTGGCAGGTTCTCATTTGTGCCCATATGAGTGGGCACCCCAGGCACACCCCTTTCTCCCTTCTAGGAAGGAGAGGTGTGCTGTCCATAGGCCACCGAGCATCTGAGACAGCAGCGACTCAGGGGCACACCTGGAGTCTTTGAGAGCGTCAGCAGTTGGCACCAGACCCAGATCTGACTCCAATTGCTTTAGAGCCACTTGAAAGGGGCAGCAAGGCCACGGCTTCTAACAGCCTGGCCCAAAGCTAGAACTCAAAGCCCATTTCCTGAGCCAGGGCCACCCTACTTCCCCGTGGTCATCCATCAGGAAGACAGACAGCTCCTTCCATTGGCCCGGGAAGATGGCAGGGTCTTTAAGACCCTGGGAAAGCCGGCACTCCTCCCGCCTCTTGCCAGTTTCAGTCACCTCTAAGCTGAAGGGCTACAGAGGTCACAGCTGTGTGGCTCTTCCCTTTATTCAGCCCACGTGACCAACTAGCCCCAGTGCCAGGAGGTTGAGAAAGAAAGAGGGCTCAATGCATGGACACTTCTGGAGTGTGCGGTCCTTCCGAAATGGGGCACACCACTTAAGGCACCCGCCTGGGGTCATCAACCCACACATGGCTCTCCTCCTGTTATGGTGATATAAGTCAACAGTCATTTTAGTCAGTGACCAAGCTGTTCACTGGTGACACGGGCTCCACCCTGGGCTACCTCCCTGGCCTCATCCTCTCTCTGGTCCCTGCTTTCTGGAGGCAATGCTAAAATGGCTTCTGACCTTAGGAAGCCTTGCACTTCAGCCCTGCACCCCCTGCCCAGCTCTCATCCTGCCTGGCTGTTCAGCAGTTTTCTGATCAATTGAACCCCCTTCATCTCTTGGCCTCCCTGACAACACCACACCCCCACTTTGCTGACTGTTCCCTCTCAGCTCCTCTGCTGCTGTTCCCACCGGTCCACACCTTGTCTCTTCATGGTTTTTCTTGGTTCTTGATTCAGTCTTCTGCCGGTGATGCTCAGGCTGGTTTGACTGGCCGTTTGTTTGTTTATGCACGTGTATGTTCTTGTATATGTACACTTGTGTGTGCAGGCACGTGGAGGTCAGAGGTCAATGTAGTGTCTTCCTTAGTCAATCCCCACCTTATCGGTTTTTAAAGATTTATTTTTATTTATCTATATGTGTGTATCTGAGTATATGTATGCTACATATGTATAGGTACCCATGGTGCCAGAAGAGGGCGTTGGATTCCCCAGAGCAAGAGTTACAGGTGGTTGAAACCACCTGACAGGGGTGTTGGGCATCCAGCTCAGTCCTCTGGAAAAGCAGCAAATGCTCTTAACTGTTGAGCCGTATCTCCAGCCTCTCTATCTTGTTTTTTGAGACAAGGTTTCTCACTAACCCTGGAGCTCATCCACTGGGCTAGGCTGACTGGCCAGCAAGCTCCAGGGATCTGCCCATTTCTGCCTCCCTGACGTGTAGAGTTCCAAGTGTGCATTGCTATCCCCGACTTTTTATGGATGCTGAGGATCTGAACTCAGGTGCAGCCAGGATGTTTCTCACTGAAACGCCATCTTCCTAGTCCCCTGAGCTCATTCCTTCTTGATGGATGTCTTTGGCTCATCAGGACCTTGCTTCCGCCTGGATCTTGGCTTCATTGTTACTTCTTTGGAGCCTCTCCCGGCCTAATTCCCATGATTTCATCTGCGTGACCCCTGAGCTCACGGGGTCTATAATCTGTACCTTCTTTCCACAACATAGGCTTCAGAAAGGCGGGAATGTGTGCCCTGCTGTGGGTCTTGAGTGACATCGCCTGTAGGACTCCATTTGGGCAGTCTTTATAAGGCATGACAATTTGTGGGCAGGGCATCCCAGGGCTGATGAGGCCACTGGGAGAAGCCACCATGGGTTTGGAGCACAGAGAGATGGAGATTACTGGTGGACATTCAGTTTTGGAGAAATTAATGCATTCTTTTCCTTCAGTGACCTTCAGATGGCCAGCTCCTGGAAGAGAGGCTGGCCCTGACATACTCTCCCATACCTGAGCCTCAGGTTCCTTGGGTAGGGACAAGGCATGGGTGTCTCCTCACAGCTTTCTTGGTGTATTGAGGTGAGAGAAGGTGCAGCTATTGGGGCCCCTCCTGAGCTCTGTGGGGTTCTGGACACTGAGGCCTTACCTTGGGAATCACAGTTTGGACCCGCTTGATCAGAGTCCTGCAAAGCCAGCAGAAGGGCAGAGGGATGGGGAACTGCTGCTCAGAGAGATCCTGAGGAAGGAAGGGGTGAGGTGGGGTTAATGTTAAGGTGCTTTCCAAGCCCTGCCGGTTTCACTTTGCCTTCTCTGCCTCCTAGTTTAGGCTCTGCCTGGTGCTTTTTGTCTCTTTCCTGCTCTGCCCCTCTGGGTGCTCATGTGTCTCAGTGGCCATTTTAGCCTTCGGGATTTCCCACAAGTGGCTGTTGGCGGGTGAGGTGGGGAGGGTTGACTTACTTACCTGTGTATGAGGCCCAGGCCTTGCCAAGAGGGCCCCTGGCAGCGCAGGGAGGACCAGCTTGTTCAGCAGAGGATCTGGAATAGCATCCTGCATCCCTGACTCCTGTTCTGGCTTAGTCTGTCCGAGTGGGCACAGGCCCACATGATTGCAGATAGCCTTTGGGTTCTAGGGCACGGAAAGGTAAGGGCTGTTAGGATCAGGAGGGAACCCCTCCCTGCCCAGGCTCTTTTCAAGGACAAGGATCACAGTCTTTGAGCCTGGATTTTTGGGGAGCAGGCTGGGTGGGATGCTCCATCTTAGGATTCCAGGGAAGGGGCAAAGACAGATGGGATGATGTAGGGCCATGTCTGGGAAAGTGTGAATGCGTGTGAGCATATTGTGTGAGAATAAATAAGAGTGTGGGTGTGTGTGAGAGGGGGGTGACGGGCATGTCTGAATGTCTGTAGTATGTTACTGAGCAGGTACACCTGATCTGGGTGTCTGTATGAAGGAAATGAGTTTCCCATAACTGTAGTGGGAAGTGTGTGTGTGTGTGTGTGTGTGTGTGTGTGTGTGTGTGTGTGTGTAAGTCCACATGTATATCTGATTGAGTGGTGGATGTATGTGTGTAGGTATGGATATGGGTGTTCATGTATATGACTGTGTGGGTGCTGTGTATGTATCTGGTTGAATGTTCTCTATTTCTGTGTGTGTATGTGTATGCGTGTTGGGGCCACTTATACAGGAAAGTGACCACTTAGGCACATGAGCTGTGTGGCAGGCAGGTCAGGGTCCTCACTATCTGGCTCTGGAAGTAGTCGATAACCAGGGGCAGGTAGACATCAAGCACTTGGCGACACGGGGGCACAAGCAGCTTCAAGGGAAGGATATCACATTCTTGTTCCAGGAACTTCCGGATTGTGTCCTGGGAGGGCAGAGAAGGGAGGGTTAACCTGGCCTTTGTGAGGTCTGCCCCACCAGAGTCCTCTGATGCAAGACCCCCACCAGAGCACACTGGGCATGTGTGGGCAAGTGTGTGTGAGTGCGTCAGAGGCGTCAGATCATCCTGGAGAGACAGCGGTTGTAAGCTATCTGATGTGGGTGCTGGGAACTGAACTCAGGTCTTCCAGAACATATGTGCTCTTAGCCACGGAGCCATCTTTCCACCCCCTAAGCTCAGTTTTATGAACCTACCCTTGGGTGGACGAGTCCACGTGGAGGCCTCACCTCAGCCTAGAAACACCGTTCTGGGGAGCTTGCTCCTTCTCCTCACTCTGCCCCTCATCCCTTGTCCCCTAAACTTCATCCAGGGTCTGGTTCCCATTACCTGGAAAATGTCTTCCTTGGTCATCTTTATGAGGAGGTGGACAATATCCTCACACTCTTGGCACAGGTCATTCTGGAAAAAGGGTCTCAGTGGAGCAAAAGAGTTGAGGTGTGCTCCTAGCTCCAGGGAGCATGACTTTCTCAGACACAGGCTGACAGGTCCTTCTAAGGCATAAGTATCTACCCCTCATCCAATCTCATCTGTTGTGTAGATTCTATCCCATTCCATTTGGCCCATCTCATTTTATCCCATCTTCTCTGTTGCGTCCCATCCCATCCATCCCGTTCCATCCCATCCCATCCCATCCCATCCATCCCATCCCTTCCTCTTCCACCCCATCCCAT
>PVIU01031731.1:0-14435 GCA_004026605.1 Ondatra zibethicus
TTTTTTTTTAATTTTTTAAAAAACAAAACACAGAAGTCACTTTATTTTTCAGTCTGTACTTTACAAACCCACAAAAAAAGAAGTCCTCGAAGGGAAGGTGTCAAGAGATTGAAGAAGGTGTCAAGAGATTGAAGGTGCTCCGCTGGGGCACCAGGCAGAGGCTAGGTCCAGGCCTGCCCAGTAAGGCCTTGCATGCTAGCTGCACAAAAGCTCAGAGAGTGGCCTGAGAGTATTTCAGCCCTGAGACTGTTGTCATTTGATGGGCAGCCCCCAGCAAGGGCTTCAAAGGAAGTGGGCTTTTGCCAAGCCAGGGAAGTGGCCAACAGCAGGTGAAGCTACCCGTCTAGGAGCTTCAGAATGCTCTCCCGCTCCTTCCGGGTCTTCCAGGCCTGGTCCTTTTTCTTCTTCGTGGGGCTGCCCTTCTTTCTGCTGGGCAGCCACGATCTTGTGAAAGGCATCCATGACCTCATTGTCGGCCATACAGACCCACTGTCTTAACTCCTGCTGGCTCATCTCTTTCCTTGCCAACCTCAGCAGGTCATGCTTTTTGGTCCAGTTGTGTGCACTGAGTGGCTTCAGCTCAGCCTGCCTTTTGCGCAGCTCAGCAAGCACCTCATCCTTTGAGTCTTCAGCAGGCTGGTCCTCGGACTCCAGGAGGCCCTGGGCAATCAGCTCCTCCTTGATGCGGCTCTCCAGAGACCTGGTATGTGGCACACTGAAGGACTTGTTCTGATTTCGGGGTGAGATGCTTGCTCCATCAGCCCCTGATTCTTTCCCAGACATGTCAGAAATAGGAGAGTCCTCCATAGGGGAAATAATATTTTCCTCCACCAAGGCCTGCAGCAAGCGCTGTGTCAGGGCACCAAAGGGACACCCATCTTCTGGCTGCTCATGCTGAGCCTCAGACTTCTTCAGCAGGGCATCTACATCTTTCGTGTCCAGTTCAGTCAGCGGTCCCATGAGGCCTTTCTTCAGCCACAGCTGCTGCCCAAGCCCCATCCCTTCTGCTCCTCTAGCAGATCTTCCTGGGCCAAGCGCTGGGAGTAATGTTTTCCTAGCGGAGGAATCTTGTAATGTTCAGCTTCATATTCAGGGGGCTTCAGGAGTTTCCTCTAGTCTTCGTACCTCCTCACTGGTGATATCGGCACAGTAGGGCTCCACAGAGGCCCAGAACCTGTTGGGAGTATCATTCTCATGGTCTCGACCCAGCTTCAGAAATCATCGGTCACCTTTCTTATCCTGCCAGTCAGTAAGGATCTGGGTTTCAGCTTCCAGTACATGCAGTCGCCAGCTAGCAGAGGACAGCAGGGTCTCAAGCTCCAGCTGCAGGGTGTCCAGCTCCTCAATCCAATACCATCGTCCTCAGAGCGGGCCAGCACTGCCGTGTACCGGGGACAGACCTTCAGGTGGTCCACAGTCTTGAAATCATGGAATTGTAATGGACAGTTCTTCAGCTCACTCATGTCCCAGGAGATGGAACCCTGTAAAACTCCCTGGAATGTTCTGAGGATTAAGAGGTGATGCTCGTCAAATGCCCAGCTCAGTGCCGGGCACAGAAGTTCCGGGATGTTTGTCCTTTAAATGGTTTAATGGGCAATGTGATGGTTATCTGAAAGTATGAAGGACTGTATTTCAAATGTCTAATCTGGTTGTGACAAAAATGTCAGGTGCACTGAGGGCTCTTGAAAATCATCAACAAATGCCAAAAGACAATATTCCAAACAAAAATATGTATATTGTTATAAAAAAAATTTGTGTTACTCAGTCAAATTAAGTATATAAATTTTTTTGTTTCCCAGTACACAAATTTTAGGAGATATAAAATATTTATATATATTTGCTAGATATGTGTATAGACACATTATATATATCATACATGTGTTAATAGTACACCATACACATATTTATGCACATACGCACATACATTATATAGATTCACAAAGAGATTCTCACAAGTTCAAAAGGAGGGAGGACTTGAAGGAACCTGGTAAATGTCTTTGTGCAGACAAATAAGTAAATGGTGGTAGCATCACTGAGAAGACAAATAAGTAAATGGCGGTAGCATCACTGAGAAGCAATTGTTTCAGTGTCCGTATGGCACCATAGAGCAAGCTTAAATGCAGTATTGAGTAAGTCAAAGTGTAGCAAATTTTAATCAAATTGAAACAGTCTACAACACAACACCACTGATGAAGTGCTAAAATGCAAATACAAAAACAGGAAATGACTTAGAAGGACACTTATGACTATATATATATTGGCACAATGTGCAAGTTGTCTATGGAATGGCAGAGAGGAATCAGAATGTCCTGCAGAAATTAAAGAGAGTATTCAAACGAATAGATAAATTATTAAAACCAGAGGATGAGTGGGCTCAGGAAGAAGAATGATAGCATACGAAGAATTCAGAAGGTGAACTCAGCCTTCCTCACATGGTACAAATTATTTACAAGAAAATGAATCTCAAGACCTTGAGAGTTCACAATGATAAATAACCAGAAGAATAGAAGGTAACAAGGTTGGTTACAGGTAGAAGAGCAGAATACTAAGGGGAATATGGGGGAGTATGTTCAGAGAACTCTCCAAAGGTTTGAGGTGTGAACAGAATCTCTAAAGATTAACCTGAGTTGGCAAGAAAAGGCAGATCAAAAGTAGTATGAAAGAGAAAAATATTTAATAAGAAAGAATATCTGATTACAATATGATTGAGTTTATAGTTTATGCTAATATTAATTTGTTTAATAACTCTGTGTCTTAGATAGCACTTAATTTTCATCTCCTCCTGTATCAGCATTTGAGTACAATTGCAAAGAGTGTATCATGCGAAAATGATGTTTGAAGTCCTAAAATATCTGCAGGGAATCCTGATGTGTGAAGTGGCTATAATCTCTGTATCAGCTAGAAATTGCATTTGTCTGTAAGATACCTGTGAAAAGTAGGTTAAGTAGGCAGGAAAGTTTCATCATCTACATTTTAGATGGAAACATGTTCCTCTGCTATGGTGCAAGCAAGTGTCATTATGATGCTAGAGTTCATGTGTCCTGTCTTAGTTAGGGTTTCTATTGCTGTGAAGAGACACCATGGCCACTGCAACTCTTATAAAGGAAAACATTTAATTGAAGTGGCAGCTTACAGTTTCAGAGATTTAGTCCATTATTATCATAGTGGGGAGTATGGTGGTGTGCAGGCAGACATGGTACTAGAGAAGAAGCTGAGAGCCCTACATCTTGCAATAGGAGATGGTTTAAAACACTAGGCAGTATCTTGGGCATATATGAGACCTCAAAGCCCACCTCCACAGGGACACACTTCCTCCAAGAAGGTCATACTTCCTCCAAGAAGGCCACACCTCCTAATAGTGCATCTTTGGGGATCATTTTCTTTCAAACCACAACATGTCCCCTTGACTGAACCACAGAAGGGAATATATTCTTGCTCAAACAGTAGTCTGAGTGTGTCTGTGAGCTGTTCACCAAGAAGATTAAATTTAAATTGGTAGATTGATTAAAAGAGATTGCCCTCCTGCATGTTTCTGGTTTTATCCAATAAGGTGAAGATCTATAGTGCTCCCCTACATGCCCTACCCCCCATAAACTAAAACCACAACCTAAGAGAAACTCGTGATGCTGTGACTCTCCCATCTACCTCACCCCCAAGCATGGACATCAGTCTTACCCTGTATTTTGGTCCTGGGACCATTGGTCTTCAGACTTTAAAAGTACTACTGGCTCTCTTGGGGCTCCAGCAGCTCACTGCTAACCTTGAAGTTAGTGTTGCAATCTCATGAACCAATTACTTATAATTTTCCCCTTGCTCTTTCATTGCCTACATAGGCTGTCCATGTACTCTTTCCTTGTGCGCACACACATACCTTTCCTATTGATCACATTTCTCTGGAAAGCCTTGATGATAGAGTCATCAGTGTCCCACCAATCATCCTGACCTTCTGAATTCTGGCTCCTAGTCTGAGCTCTAGACCTTAAATTTGTGTTCCATGCAACAAGTCCAAGAAGGATGGAAAGGAATAACATGAGCCAAGTCAGCTCATTCTGTATTCTGCTGCTTTGTACTAACTAGACCTCAGTCACAAGACCATTATTAGCCAAAAAAGAAGCTCAGTGTCTAGTTTCTTAGTTTCTCCCCTTGTTAGAATGCCATTCCCATACACAACAGAAAGTGGGCTTCTCCTTGGGGAGAAATGAAGACTGAGTCACAGCCACTAATGTCCACAGCATATGATAAATAGCCCATAAATATGAGTTGGATCAAAAATGTAAATTTTCATAAATTATCCACTTATATAAAAATAGAGAAACATTTTGCTTCAACTCTTCTTCATTTTGACTACTAACATGAATATGAATATGAATTCTAAGAAATCTGTTGGGGGATATCTGTGAACCAGCGGTTCTCAAATTCAGATACTGTATTGTTATAGAAGAAATTTTAAGTGAACTGCAGTTGAGTGTAAATGAATTCTTCTAAATTATTCTTACATAGTTGTAAACATATGTTATAAAGAAATTTAAATCTCATCTCTTTGGTCTTAAGCTATTCATTTACTAAGATTAAAAATTCACTGCCTAAATTCCTATCTGTGTGGAGTCATCATAAATCGTAAACATGAAAACAGGATTTCACATACGTTATTTGCATCTATATACCACACTCAACCCAAAAACACAGATACGTATGTTGCTGTCATTTAAAACATGGTTTGTGCTTTCAGTATTTTGACTCATCATGTTGAAGACAATTTTGTGGAGTTGGTGTTAGGAACTGGATTATCATTTTGTTATCATTATTTCATGTTGTCATTACTATTTATTACAGAGAAGGACAGAACGACAAAGCATTTGAGGTAATGATGTATATCTTCATAATCTCTATACAGGAAAGAGGAGAGTTGGTCATTACAATGATTCATTTCTTATGTTGACACATAGGAAGTTAATTATTCTCAAATATACATGTGCACTGACTCTTACTCCCATCTACCCACATCTCTTAATGGAATTAGATTAAAAGGAAAAATTATCTCAGCAGCTTACACATGGAAAAGAGAGGATTCTTTTCACCCCTGCAGAAATGGCATTTCCTGCCTTAGAAGTGTTCAGGAAGGAGACCCTCCACTTTTGCCCAGAGAGCTCCTACTGTGAGTGATGCACACCGCTGCTTCTGTAGGCGCAGAGAGGTCTCTAGGGCAATAGAATCCATGGCAACAGGACAGATTAAAATGACTCATTTTTTTGGTGCCAAAGTCCTTTTTCTGGATGAAAAGCAAGGATGCATCAAGTGTGATTCAGTCCCTGATATTAATAGCCAGTAGTTGTGTTGCTCATTTGCAAATGCCACTTGTCCTTATTGCATATTTTTTTGTCACTAACTTCAAACAACTGGCACCCTTCCCCAGCCACCCCACAATGACTACCTGAGATGCAAGAAGTGGCCATGGCAATTAGATTATTGCTGAAATCAGAGATGTAACAACTTATGAAGGAAGAGATGGGCAGTTATCCACATTTCCTGATTTCTCAGAGGAACACCTTTCTGACAAAAATACAGATATTCACTTTGGACAACAATGGATCATTGCGTTTCTACTTTGTAATGGATTCCACATTGGGTAGAGTGTTTGACGCTTAATCTTAGCAGTTGAGCCTGAATTACTTTTAGTTAACTCTTGGATAGTGTGGACAAAGCAGCACATGTTAATCATTTTTCTGCCATCCCTATTTTCCATTTTTATAATTATTTGACCTGATGGCAGCTACATATATAAAATTGAGCAAAGTTTAATCCTTGACATTTGACAGTTTAGGTCAATTTGATCAAACTGTTAGGAGAAAGTTCCTATATACAGTGTGGTAGAAACATAATTTGAGTTGATCAAACAAATGTACGGTAACTGTCACGTAGTGTTTTATTTTACCATTTGATCTGGAGTTCTAGAAGTAGAGTGATAATGAAAATCCAACTTTATAAGTGAGTTTTATGAATATTTGGAGCAAAAATTCAGGAATTTTAATTATTTTTTCATGAGAAAGTAATGGGTGGAATCATTCCCAAAGGGGGTAAAATCTTGTCCTAACTACAAGCAGTCAAGATCTACAACATGTATTCCAGATGCAAGTTGAGTGTGCTCACAGAGACAATAAAACACCATTTATTGTTGCTGTTTGTTGTTTTTCAGAGTAACATCTTTGGTATCTGTGCTCTAGGTTTAAGGTTTTCTATGTGAGCATTAGCCTTATTGGTCAACCTTAAAGAATTTACCTAACAGTCAATTGCACAGAACAATTATGTCAGAATTCAATTATCTCAGGTTTAATAAGGATAGTAGCTCTAAAAGCAGGGTGATAGTCAGGATTTCAAGTACTGCCCTCTGGGGACAGGTACTGTTTGCCTGGCTCCCCAGGTCTCACTGGCTTGGTTAGTGGCTCTTTCATCAAGGTCATTTAATCTAATCTTTACCTAGACCACATTTGCCAGTTCTTCCTTAGGGGCCATAGATCTCAAAGTGTGATTCTTGAGCCAGCAGCATCCCCATCATCTGTAACTCATTAGTAATGAATACTTTGGGTCTTCACGACAGACCCACACATTACAAATCCTGGAGAAGAGAGGTGGCATTGATCATCTCTGTGTGTATCTATCTGTCTCTCTGTTTCCATTTCTCCATTTTTCTGTCTCTCTGTCTCTTTGTCTTTGTCTCTATCTCTCTGTGTTTCTCTCTCTCTCTACCTCATGTATGTATGTGTGTTTGATCTTTATTTTGTTTTGTGGTGTTGAGGATAGAAACCAGGACCATGTACATAGTAAGCATACTGTACAACTCCACTGTATCGCCAGTCCTTAATGGTATTATAATAATTTGAGTCTGAAGTCTGATATTCATGGCAGTTTGATCACTGCTGTCCTGTTCTGGCAGCATCACAGCTCTTGAACCTGTAACGGGACTTTGTTGAAGCACTGCTTTCCTTCTCTTTTAGCACAGCCTCACTTTTGAGCTCATACCAGCACCAGAATTTCCTTCAAAAACAACATCACTCTTCACATTTTCAGTGCAATCCTTTATCACTTAAATCAACTTCCATATGTTTCTGTTATAAGGGTGTAAATAGAAATTAATCCTTATAAAATGTAGAATTGTTTCTTCTCAAAACTCAGCACAGTAGTTTATGAAGCAGAGTATTCTCATCACTGTCAGTCTTTCTTTTGTAAACATAATAATCTCTAACTGCTTACTGTGAAAATACATAAGTCTCTGTTTCTGTCACTACACGACCCATTCTGTTTATAATAAAAATTAATCTAAACAATTGCTATTGATAAACACATATGTTGTTGCCAAATTTTAGCAAGCAAGCAGTGATGTATTGAACATTTGTGTTTATAAAGCTGTTTAAATATGTTTCTGTGGTATAAGTTCCTCATGGTAAAATTCTTCACCAAAGAGAATACACATATGTATCAATTTATGTGTATTATTTTCTATATTCCTGATGTTCTGGCATCTGCATCTTCATTTATCACAAAGAGACTGTCCCTTCCAGAGTTAACAGCGTATTGAGTTATCTCCATACAGAGAATGAATTAAGTCTATGAGCATCATTATGGATAAATCTTACAAAGCCAATATCAAAAGACAATGAGAGCTGGAAGAAAAATGCACATGACACAGAAACATTTATGTAAAGGTTCAAGGCAATGTAAGCATTGCAAAATGTAAAAAGATCATAAAACAAGAACTACTTCATGAAAAATGGTATTGTGTTGATTGGTATGGATTATCTGAGTTCCAATTTGTGCAGATGGATGAAATATATCGGGGATAGAAATAGAGCTTGTTCATGGCTAGAAATATGTGTTATGATTGAGGGAAAAAGGGTTTTGGACAAATTTCATCATCTTCACAAGTATTAAGGAGCTAGTCTAGGACTGTGTTGAAGAGAAGATGATTAGTAAACAGCACGTTGTCACTGGGACTACCAAAGCACATATGTTTAAAATATATTCTACAGTAATAATTGTCCAAAGATTATGTGTAAAATTCATTTAATACCATCTAGACCGAAACCCCTAGAGAATGACAGGTTTTCCCACTTTGCAATGGATTCTTGTGGAAGGCATTTCCAGTTTAGGTCTCAGAAGAGAAAAGTATTCATTTCTAGCAATACCATGGAAGAGGACTAGCAGGTATGATTTGGTGGTTAGAAGATACAGAGTTCAACATTATCTATTAACCACAGAAAACAGACCTTCACTAGAAGATGAAGTCAAAAACAAAACAAAACACTTTTGTCAATCACACAAATGAGTATAAATAAATCCTAGCTATTTTCCCAATTGAGGAAGGCATAGTTTCAGAGGAATGGCATGCTGCATTTTAGCTATCTTGGTGTTGATGAAGCATGATGGATCATCAAAGAATACAATGTTAATTATGTCTATGGTATCTAATTCCATTTGTGTGTGTGTGTGTGTGTGTGTGTGCGTGCGTGCATGTGCATGTGCTTTCTCAATTTTAATTTTCCTGTGACTAAGACTATAATTTCATAGCTCCTTCAAAAGACTAATTTAGTTTTCTAAGTCCTGGTTGTCTCAGCATCATGGATGTGGATAATTTACAATACTGCCTAGTAATAATAATCATAAACACCAAGGCTTGTTGGACAACGACTGGTTGCCAGGCACTCTGCTAACTAAACTTATTTGGGATTTACTGTTCATGACCAGTTTATCAAGTAGTTACTCTAATTAACAAGCCTACATATGAGGAAGCACAGAAGGGTTGAATAGGCATGGATCACTGAGCATCTGTCTGATGCTAAAGATCAGACTGCTGCACACAATACTTTGCTGCCTTTTGCTTGGCTATGTGCAGCACAGTTTTAGTTTTCAGAAAATGTCTATCAGAAGTATAAACATTCAAACTGGACTTTTTCACAAATCCTCTGTTCCAATGAGCTAGATATGTGCTGTAATTGGAATATATTTCAGGGTTAAAAAAAACCCTGAAATGTGGTATATATAACAGTTTTGAATTCCCTTTTTAATTATGCCCCACCGCATGGACCAGTCTGACTCCATTTTAAGATTAAAAGCCATCTTATTACAAAGTCAAAATGAGTTTCTTCGGGATTATGTAAAACTTGTGTTTGACCATGTCTTGATCTATTTTCTGGAATTTTGGATGTTCTATACCCTATACCCTAACCTTCATCCTGAACCAAAGGGTTTTGAAATGTTGTGCCAAATTCCTGCATAATCCAAAACCCTTGAAAACTCCCTAGCCTTACATTCTTTTGGGGGTTAAAATAAACCCTACCTTCTCCTGTGCTCAATGCTATTTTCTCAAACCCCATTTTAGGGCTATAGCTCTGTCTGACAGAAAATAAATCTCGCTTAATTCAACTAAAAGAATTTGGGTAATGATCTTTACTCTCATTCAGTGGGATTAACAATAGGAAGCTCCTATGAGATAGGACCCCAACCAGGTTTCTGAAGCTGGCCTGTCGCTCTGGGACTCAGGAACTGGAGTGCTGCCTCACCAGTGCATGCCTTGGAAATGTTCCAAGGCTCTGAAGCATGCTTTCGGTTTGGTGGATTGTTGGGTTATCCTGTTGCACTGAAAAGAAACCAGAAGGCACATTTCTGAGCAGGAATCTGTCTGTAAGTCATAGAGGGCATCTCCATCGATGACAACTGCTACCATTTTTGGTGGGATCCAGTATGGAGGACAGAAAGGTTGCTGATGAGATAGATGAACTCCTGTCCAGTGCAATAGCAAGAGGCTGCTCTGCCCACCTGGTTCTTGGATACTGGGAGCCAAGATGCTCAACCAGTCAAGCCCAGTTAAATGTATGAATGAAGATGACCACTGCATGTTCTGGTTTTGACTGGTCTTTTTTGGCTACATGAACACTCTGTGTTCTTTGTTTACCGAGTTCATTTTTGCTGACTCTGTCCCTTGAATATTTTGGGTTCTGTGTTTACTGGTTTCATTTCTGCTATAGTTGTTGTTTGTTTGTGTCTGTTACTCTGAATCTGCTTCAGCCAACGCCACGGCTGGTGCCTTTGCCAATGCTGCCCTGCCTCAGCAGGCCAAACACTTACTTGCAGCCTTGTTTCCCATTCCTGAGTCCTCTGCCAGGTGCTGGCTTGGATAAAACGCTGCACCGTGGCTGGAGGGAAAGTGGGCAACTGAAAGCTAATCAAGGCGTGCAATGCTACAGGCAAAAACAGAAACAAAACTGTGGCCCAAAAAGAGAGGCAGATGAAGACCAAACAGATCAGCTGCTTTGGGTGTTTGCTATTTGCTATTTGCTATGGTTGATTTAACAACCACAGTTAGGAATTTCTATCTGAACCTTCTCTGTGCTCTGGTTGCTTCCCCTGGTTACTAGATTTAGTTTTTAGATGTGAATAATATTAAAATATTGTTTTATGCCATTCTGCTTTATTGAAAAGCTGGTTCCCGAATTGGGTTATGGCTCCCCTTTCTCTAGATCAAGCATGCATATTTAAAAGTTTCCTGTCTGTCCTACGACAGGTGATCCAGTTGATTTTGTGACAAAAGAAAAGATCAAAACAAAACAGTCAAAAACAAAGCAAAATAACAGCAACAAAAAGCAGGAAGTCTATAATAATTAAATATATAAATAAAACCTTCGTTATTTTTTATTCCTTAATCAAGGTAACATAAATGAAGTTTTGTTTATTATGGTCAATAACTATTTTCTCTTAAAAAGAAACTAAATAACTTTATCAACTTTATCCCAAATGTCATGAACTGAACCAAAATATTTACCTGTGTGTTCATAAGAAGCACTGTCATTTGATCAATGCAAAAATTCTTCTAATAATTTTACCAATTCTAATTTACACTGTAAATAGAGAACTAAGCCTAAAATTTTCATTTTAAAAAGTTAAGACAAAATTGCCTTCCAAAGCAAAACCAAATAAGAGAGGAAATAAAAGAAACTGCTTTAGAGAAAAAAATCATCCTGGGTCTCCTCCTAGCTTAGAGCTGCTTGTTTCTCTGGCCAGAGTTTGATGCCAACCTGACAGTCACTAGCAGGGACTGGCATCCCAAGTTGGGTCTTCTGATTAAAATTTAACTTTGAAGGACCAGCAGAGGTTTCATGTCATGAGATGGGATCTGGACAGGGTTTTGGATAGTCAAAAATGGAAAAACAATCAATATTATTCTAGATAAAAAAACAACCAAAAAAGCTAGATCTAGGGCCAGAACTATAAGCACAAAACTTAAGATATTTTCTTTTTGGCAAAGCACATAGGCGCAACTAAAGTGTATTACTGTGTCTAGCAAGCCTCTCCTCTGGCCCATGGGTTACTTACTGTTTGTTATTTTATGGGGGAAAAAAAGAACTTTTGCTGCCAGACATTTCCAGATTGTTACATGGAAAGATTTCTAGGTAGCCTTAGAAATCCACGAATATGAATGAGATTCCCATCACCTGAAGAGCCAACGAATGTCTTAAAAGTTCCTCATAAAGCAGGCTCCTAAGTGAAAGATCATGGCTAAAAGGGGCTCCAAAGCCAAATAGCAAGAAGATGGTGGATAAAGGACAGAAATAAAAGATGTTTTATTTTTTTCAAGTTTAAGCCTAAAGCAAATAACTAAAAACAAGTAAAAGTTAGGTATACTTAAGATGGATCTCAAAACTTTTCAGACATGGATTCATATCTTCTGCATATGACATTTAAAATGTTTGAAGAAAAATCTGCCTATGGTAGAATGTCAGATCCTGTAGCTGACCCTAAGGTCTCCAAATATGAGGCACAGACCAGGATTGTGGCAATTCTAACTTCTGGGAAAAACTGTCCTGTGCCTTGCCAGCTACCAAGGCCCTGTGCAAACCGTGGACACTTTTGGGTTGACTGCCCTACTCTGCCTAAGTCAAGGTAGGTCAATTTTCCCAGGTCCCTCATCCACAAGAAAACCTTTCAGATCTGAATCTGGTGACTCAAGGCCTATTCTCATTGATTTTCTGTGTGATAGCCAAAGACTGAACTCCCCAGTGGAACTACCACTGGAGCCTAGGGTAATCATCCAAGTGATGGTAAATTTTGATCATTTTATTTGATACATGGGCCATTTGGATTCTCCTTCTTGCTATCATTTATTCTTCTCAGACCTCTGATGAGATTAACAGGTAACTGTGGCTTTATCAGTTTAGCAGTTAGTCAATGCGTTTTGTATATAAAAAACCGGAACTTGCTTTTCTAGAACTGTTAGGTCACCTGATGAAAAAAGAAAACTCACAGACAGGTTTGCCTTACTTGCAGCTGCATAATAAAGTATAAACCAGTTTTAGATATAACTTATTTTTGAGGGCGCTTGCTTGGTAATGACTGTTTTCAGTAGTCAACCACTTATATATGTCTAATGGTAAGTAAATGTATAAAAAACCCTTAAGTTTTATATAAATTATAAAAACATAAAATGATTTAAATTATAAACATCTAAGGATATAAAAGTAAAATTCAAAGGTCTAAGGAAATGATTCAAAGGCTCAGAGTTTTAACTTTAGTCAATAAAGTTCTAATAAGCTGATAAATCACTGATGATTATTATCAGTCACAAGCTCAAGATTTTAAATTTCCCCGGTTGCCTTCTAAATATAGACTTAAAGATGCCTCTCATCATGATAAAAATATCACTGTCCAATCTATATCTAGCCCTGTGAACAGCAAAAAGGAAAGAATGTTCAAGCTTTTGAATCCAAAGCCATAGCTTTTCCTATGACTCACAGGAATGACTCTACTCTAATTGTTTTTAGACACCTGCTAGCTGCTTTTTCTACCATATGCATTTCAATATAGATTACAAACAATGATAATTATCAAAGGCCACGTTGATACCAGGGGTCTAGGCTGCCCCCTGGGGGCCATATTGGTGTGCGAGGGCCTTGCTACCATGGGGATCAGGCCAGTCCAACTGGCCTGCAGAGTCACAGGTGGCCAGATTTAGGCTGCTGCAGTGGGCTGTGTCTGGGTCTGTGGCCCAACAGCAGCCAGGGTCTGGGCTGATGTCCATAGCTCATGCTGCTACAGAGGGTCATAGAAACTATGCATGTTAAAATCCTTGTGTCAACCCTGTTCCTCACTGTCCCTGGGATAGCTGGCCCTGCCTCTCAATGGACACTATAGGAAGAGAGTTGATGCCACACCCCTCCCATGGGAGAGCTTGCCCCAGCATTCTAGAGAGATGGCTCCACCCTGCATTGTAGGTATGGGCATCCTGACCCCGATGGCATGGCATTGGGGGAGCTGGCTCTGCCCTCACCTGAGGGGATGGTCCCAAAGGCCAGGACTGACCAACTCAACTACCACCCAGACCCACACCTGGAACTTTGGTTGGCCCACCTTAACAGCTGCTCCACTTTTGACTTTCTGGAGTATGCAAAGGGACTGGTCCTGCAGAACAATAACCACAGAATCTCCAAGATTTGGGCAACAACAGAAATCTGAGAGGAGTTTCAATGAGGGTCCAGCCCAGTGATGATGGGATACCAGAAAGCAGAGGCCTTGGACCAGACCAAATGACGCTCTGTAATAAACATTTTGTGGGTGGGGCTGACTGAACAAAAGGGGTATATACTGCATGACACACCACTACTCCTGATGCCACTAGGATCAACGAACTGGTGTTGGAAAGATGGAGGAGGTGGGATTTTGGGGGTTTCTTTTGTTTTTAACTAATTTGGGGAACATACTACAGGGATGAGGGGTAGATATGGAGGGCTTGGGAGGTGAATGGGCTTAGAATGCATGATGTGAAATTTCCAAAGAATCAATAAAGAGTTCTTGAAGATGGAAATTACAAAATAATCCCATGCTAGCTCAGAATTGCATATAATAAAGGTTTATTTTCTTAGGGATAGACTCACAGATCGCAGTCCTCTGCACGAACAGGGAACAGGAACTGAATCCAGCAGCTGGAAGCGAGAAAGTTAAAAAAAAAATGGTAAATGCTAACATATCTAAAATCATTTTTCTTTTTTTTTTACATTGTTTTATTTTTTTCCATTCAAAAACATAATTAAAGAAATAACATTTTTTCCTTTCTTCCCCTTCTCCTGGTCCCATCCCGCTACCCCCCCAACCCCTCCTCCCTCTCCCTTCTTCCTTGAAAGAGGGCATGGTGCCCTGCCCTGTTGGAAGTCCAAGGCCCACCCCCCTCCCTCCCGGCCTTGGGAGGAGTGCATTCAAAAAGACTCGGTTCCCAAAACAATAATACATGCAGAAGAGATAGGTCCTGGTGTCATTGTTGTTGGGTTCTCCATCCGCCAACTTTCGCTGCCACATTCAGAGAGTCTGGTTTGATCATATGCTCATTCAGTCCCAGTCCAGCTGGATTGGTGCGCTCCCATTAGTTCAGGCACACTGTCTCAGTAGGTGGACCA
>PVIU01031732.1:0-14431 GCA_004026605.1 Ondatra zibethicus
GAGGCATCAAGCACCCAAGAGACAGTGAACAAATGGAATGTTCCACAGAGCCTCGTGGTGATCCTCTGAGACTCTCATTGGACTTCTGTGGTGAAGTAAACAATTGCCACAGTTCTTAGCAGCTCCCAAAAGAAAGGGGATTGCTATTGCTGATAACCACAGGGGTATGGGGGACTGGCTGTGCAAACCCAGCTGTGCCACTTCAGGGGCTTTCTCCCCAGGACTTGCAGGATAAAGCCAATTGAGTTCACTTCCATATGATTTAAAATGAATGCAAATGATCTTTAAATGGGAGTAACCCCCATCCATATTTAGAAGCCCTTGTAATTTAGTAATTACTGTTCACATTTTCCCCAAGGTCCTGTTTTATTTTTTATTTTACTCATTCCATACATATTTATTGAATGATTGTATATTTTAGCCATGTATATGCTCTGGGGAGGAAAACAATGGTGGATATTTACCCTGATCCCAGCAAATGTTTTTCCAAATTTATTATTTAAAATGACACTTGTCCCAACTCTACTTACAGCTCTCCCTTGACCTAGCTCCTCCGTTTTGCCTCCCAATTAATCCTTACCCTTTACTCTGGCAGATAACCTCCAGCATGGAGTAGGCTCATCTCCTGTTCCCTGCACTTCCCTCATCCTCTTCACCCCAGTTGAATGTGCAACAACCCTGACCTTGCTCTGATCTCCAAAATCCTTGTGTGATGATACCCTCAGCTGTCATCACTCTTTCCTATGTTCCATATGGTTAGCCACTTCTCAGTCTTCAAGTGACTGCCAGGGTCATCTTTTGCCTAAACATTCAATGATGTTTAGGCTACCACTGAGCCCTTCATAGTCCACACCTGTTTTTTTTTTTTTTTAATTTGTTGGGCTGGAGAGATGGCTTATCAATTAAAAGCATATGCTGCTCTTACAAAGGACCTCAGTTCTGTTTCCAACACCCCATCTTTTTGATTAGGCTCATCACCTACATTGTGCAGCCTGCAGCTCCAAGTACAAGAGATCCAATATTCTCTTCTGATGTCCACAAGTATCTGAGCTTATGTGTGCACATTCCCCCCCCCCCCGCACACACAGAAACATAAATAAGGATAAAAAAATAAAGTCTGAAAATTATTGAAATATCTCTCTGCTACCGGAGGTCAAGTCCCTTGAAGATAGGTATATGCCAAACCTGCCACATCAGGCACAACCAGTATTTAAGCAATAAATGAAGCGGAACATGAAGAGGATAGAACTTAGCTCCGGCTATTGTGGGAGCACAGAAAAGAGCATTCCATGTTCAGAAAGCAGTGAAGATGAGGGCTCGTGAACTCTATTAGATGGTATTTGGTCTCACTGAGCACATGAAGAAACTGAGCTGCCAGCATATTGGATTCCTAGCCTGAAACAAAAATCTGAATCTGAGTTTCTTACAGCTCAACAGTGGCTGTACAAATGTTAGTGACTAGTCATTTAGACCCATGGATCAGTCTCGTGTCTTTTCCACCTCCACAGGAAGTCAGTCGCTCTGAATCCCAACAGCTACTAGCTGACCCTCCCTGTTCTGAGGTAGGGAAAACCCGACTCCTGTGTGCTCCCAGGAGTCCATTCTATGCAAGGCATCACATGGGCAAGCATTGCTCTTCTAATTTTACAGATCAAAAAGCTGAGATTCAGAGAGGTAGACACAGTCCTGGGATAGCTCTGCAGAGCTGGAGAGAGATGAAGCAGGTTCACATGCCTGGCAGAATGACAACAGAGCCCATGCCCATTCCATCTGACCCTGATGATGGCATGCTTGCCTGTTGTCATCTGTGATGCTGTGACTCACTTGACCTGGGCATCAGTGGCTCTTCTCATTGCTTTCAAGTTTTACCTTTCCAATTTGGTTTTAGAAGGCAATGAACTAGTCAAATAATGACATCAATTAGTGTAACAGTGATAATGCACAGAAGAGAGTGATAGCTCAATGTAGGGGGAGCTGGGAGATGGCTTGGTCGGTAAAGTGCAAACCTACAGGCTTAAATTCCTATCTCTAGCATCTACATAAAAATCCAGTTGCAACAGTATGAACCTATAATTGCAGTACTGGGGAAAAGGAGGATAGATAATCTCTTGGACTTAATGGCCAGCCAGTCTAGCGTAATCAGTGAGATAGAAGTTCAGTGAAACACTCTATCTCAAACCGTGATGTAGAGGCCAACTGAGAACGACCCTCAACATTGACAGCTGGCGTCTCCATGCTTGCACTCATCTGCTCATGCATTCATGCACATACAGACATATACAGGCATGCACATGTGCATGAAAGAGGAAAGGGCAAGATACATCAGAGAAAGTTATGAAGAGTGAAATTATCAGTAGCCATGATTGATAAAGAAACTAGCTGAGCTGCAGAATTCAAGGCTAAGGGTATTGAAATCACGAGTCCTTAGATTATGAAACGAATCCTGAAGCACTGCAACCCAGCTGCCACGGCAGAAACTTCCCTCGCTGTACTCATCACATGTGGATCTCCTGGGAAAGCTGTTCACGAGAATGGTCTTGGACCCAAATACTCAGTTGAGCACAAGTGAATACATGAGTGTGCGACATCTCTCCGTACAGTGGAAAGAGCGTATTTCTGAGACCAGCTAGTAGTTTCTGTTAGGAACTATTTTGTAAAAATCTTTTCTTAAATGTGGTGGCAAATGTTTGCAATAAAAAGAAATATCTACTTGGACTAGCCTTTGTAAATTGTATGTAGTAAAATCCGTAGACAATACTGGTGACAATGGATTGTGCTTGTGTGCAAATGAAGCTTTCTTCATAAAGCCACTCCAATAGTCTTTGACTATAGACCCCCTAGGTTGTCGACGAGGATACCGACAAGTTAAAAGTCTTGCCCATATAGGAGTTAAAGGTAGGAAGTGGATTGAGCTTTGCCTTCTGTCCCCCACAGAAGGACAGCCTTTGGCAAGTGTGTTTCTAAAACAAAATGTGCATGTTTCTGCAACGAAATGCCTGTGCCTAGGAGTTCCTGCAGATGGAGGTTCTCTTTCATAGTGTCGGAAACTGGAGAATTCTTAACTTAGAATTTTTAGAAAAACAGCTTTTTCCCATCTACCCATTACCAATCTGGTGGTATCCACCACCATTTACCAGAGTTGTGGCATAAACATGTAGAGTTTCTTGATTACTTCAGCAAAGCTGAATAATAAAATCTGTTTAATTTTTTTCTCAGAAAAAAAATGTAATACAGCTTAGAAATCTTAGGGAAGCTGCAGGTATTTGGTTAGGGAGTGGGAAAGTTAGGGAAGTTGATTCTCATAAAAAACAGGTCACTTGCAAGCTCTGGGGACAGAGATGAACCTTTTCAAGGTGCTCTGTTTGGTAGGGATGGAGAATGGACTGGACAGGAACAGTATGCTGCTGCCTCGCCCTCTGCCCCATCTGATCTCAATAGAGTGCACAAAGGAGAAGTTTATTGTGACAAGATTTTATCGAGACCAGGTTGGGCACTGTTTTTGCTTGAGGTGACATAGTCAGGGGAGAGACATGTAAGGGCTTCCAAAACTGGAACCTTGTCAGCAAAAGTCTACAGCCCAGCAGGGAAAGGCAGATTTACCCCTTAGTTCAGGTAATTCTGGATGATGTAAGAAAGAGATGGTTTCTGATACAAAGTCTAGTTAACAAAGGATGGGGGATAGGTTGTTTTTAATACTGACTACCAACAGCCAGCAAGACCATGTATTAAAAGCAGGGTTTTTCCAACATGTGGTCCTTAGATCTAACACATCAGAACTGATGAAAAGAGCAGGTTATAAGTGTATAGTCTGCCAAAGGCAATACTATGGACACGGGATAGGGTTTTTGGTTTTTTTTTTTCTTCTATCCAAAACACGACATGAAACAGCTGTGCATTCACATACAAAGACTGATCCAGGCACAGATTGTACAGATGTGACCGAAAATTAACCTGGAGTGGATCGTAAGACTAAATGTAAAACACAAAACAGAACTTTCCTGGGAGGTAATGGGAAGGAACTCTGGATGTGCTTACGATGACGATGATTAAACACAGGCCCTAAGGCATGATCTATGTAGAAATAAATTCATGGGATGGACCGCATTAAAATTTTCAGCTTTATAAAAGACACTGTGGAATGAGACTAGAAGCTGACCAGTTGTGAACATTTGCTCTGTATTTATCAGCTAAAAAAACTATTATGGAAAAACATACAAAGAGGTCTTCAGACTCAACAGTAAGAAAACTAACATTTGGCTTAAAAATAAGTTGTTGGAATTGGAGAGGTGGCTCAGTGGTTAAGAGCACTGGCTGCTCTTCCAGAGGACCTGGGTTCGATTCCCAGTACCCAGGTGGCAGCTCACAGATGTCTGTAACTCCAGTTCCAGGGGACCCAACACCCATGGCAAAACACCAATGTGCATAAAATAAAAATAGATTTTTTAAAAAGCATGTCTGAAAGTAAGTTGTCCAAAGGTCTGAACACATGACACTGCCAAGTGAACAGATTAAAAGAGGCTCCACGTCACACGCTTGTGCACATTCCCTCCGGGAAATGCACAGTCAAGCATCAGTGAAGCAATATACCTATTTGGAGACCCAAATCCAGGACACTGTGGAAACCAAATGTTGGTGAGGAAATGGAGCAACTAGAATGCTCCTTTGTTGCTATTAGAAATGCAAAATGGCACAGCCATTTTGGAAGATAACTTGGCAGTCTTAAAAAATTACACTCTTACTGTGACCTAGTTATTATACAATATATTTGGTATCTGCACTAAGGAGTTGAAAATTCATGTCTATGCAGGACCTTGCACACAGATAGCAAGTTTTGCTCATAATTGCTCCAAACTGGAAGCAACCAAGATGCCCTTCAGTAAACGAATGAACACATAAACTGCTATGAAAAACCACTTGGCACCTACAAATCTACCAAGTTTTAAAAAGGTTTGGGAGAAAAACTGCACATCATCTAATGAAAACATCCATCTTAAAAAGCTGCATTCTGTGTGCTTTCCTCTCCATAAGAAGTTGAAACTCAGGAGTTGGAAAAAGGCACAGACGTTAAGGCAGAGAGAGGGATGAGCAGCCTGGGCGCAAAAGCTTTTAGGCAGTAAAATTACTCTCTGACTGGTGCTGTGATGGTGAGTACAAGTCTTTATAAATGTCTAGACCAGCGGTTCTCAACCTGCAGATCTGACCCATTTGGGCATTGAAATTCTCTTTCACAGGAGTTGCATATCAGATATCCTGCTTATCAGACGTCTACATTAAGATTCATAGCACTAGCAAAATTACAGATATTAAGTAGCAATGAAAATAATTTTATGATTGGGTTCATCACAACATGAGGAATTGTATTAAAGGGTCACAGCTTTAGAAAAGTTGAGAACCACTGGTCTAAGCCTATTAGGAAGAACAGCAGCAAGAACAAACTGGATTCCGCATGAGAATGATATATCTTTGCATGTTTGTTGATCCTAACAAGTGTCTCCTTCTTCTGGGAAAGCTTCATAGTGGAAGAAGCTATGCGTGTATGGGAACAGAAAGTGCGCAGGAAATCTCTTCTGTCATTTTTGCTTGAACATAAAACTTAAGTTAGTTAAAAGTGTAGATTCTAGGACAGATGAGGCTCCTTGTGCTTGTAATCCCAGCACTTGAAAGGCAGAGACAGGCACGTCTCTGTGGTTCAAGGTCAGCCAGTCTGGACTATCTGGTGAACTCTAGGCCAAGAAGAGATCCTGCCTTAAAAAAGAAAAGAAAAGAAAAGGACAAAGTGAATGACACACAAGGACACAAGGAATGATAGCTGAGGTTGTCTGCAGAGATCCACATGGACATGCACACATATACACCCACCAAGACATGTAAATACATGCACATACATGCATGTAAATGCTCAGATTCCTGAGTCTCGGGCAATTGGTGTGGGGCTGGGTAATATGCCTTCCAACTATCTTGCTGGGATTTCTAAATTGTACTAGCAATTAGGAATCACTGATGCGGGCTATAATCTGAGTCAAGAGTTGACAAGGTTGATGTCTGAGATTCTGGAGAGAATTTAACATCATGCTGAGGAATTTAGACTCTGCCCTGTAGGCTGTGAAGAGGCCCTGAAGCTTTTGATTAGGGAGTGACAGGTTCAGCGTGTTTTTGATATATTTGTCTACTAGATAAAAACTCTGCACATGCCCAGGAAATTTAAGCCAGGATCAAGTGCCAGGATGCCTGCAAAGAGCTTAAACAGTTCCTGACACAGGTGAAGTAGGTAACAGTTGAGGAGCAGTGTTTGCTCCTGCGCTGAGATAAACACAATGGGACTCAGGAGGAAGGGATGTGGCTGAGTTCCAGTGTTAATAGTTTTGTCTAAGTATGAACCCTGGTTGAGTGTGAGACATAGTTTCATTGATTATTTCATTGTGGACAGAGAAGCTTGGAATCATGACAACAGTCAATAGACACCAGACTGGGGTTTCCTGAAGGATCCAAGTGGTGAGGTCAGCTTTAGAACCCAGGGCTTCTTGTTCACCTGTAGATTTCACTTCTTACAGGGAAATCAATTTCTTTAGCCTTAATGCTTAATGCCTTGCAAGCTGCTGTGTTAAGCAAATCCTCAGGGTTCAGATATATAGCACAAAATTTCAGTTACTGAGCAGAGTGGGAGACTTCACTGCATGTTCAGGGACCCAAGTCAATTTAATCTTGTGGCTGTTCCATCCCCAGAAGAGATGCTCTCAAGTGTGATGTTTAATCTTGGATGTCAACTTGATTGAAATGAGAGACACCTAGGAGATTGGTAAAGCACCCCTCTGGGTATTTCAATGAGTGTGTTTCCAATGAATCAAGGGTTTAATCCACTGGTGAATTCAAAAATTTAGTAGATTTTTTTTAAAGGTGGCCAGCATGCTGGAGGTGTGTGTCTGATTAACTAAGTCTATACAAGCACAAAGCAGACTGGGATTGGGATCTGAATTTTCCCAAGGAACAATAAAGCAGGTTGCGATGAGATGAACTTTCACCATAGCCTGCCCCATGTTTCATCTGTAAAATAGAGACAGCCGCATCTCTTTAGCAGAGATGATGAAGATCATGTGATAAGGTAGAGTCTTAGCTACAGGCTCAAAAGAAAGCTACCACATTTTGTTTTGTTCCTACACTTCTCCTGATACCATGAGAGACAGAAGATAACTAGTGTTCCATCTTTGATGATGCTTGAGTACATTATTTAGTCTATTTCTGAAGAGAATCCTCCCTGAGAAATGTGTCCACAAGTCAACTCAACCAACAAGTGTATGGACTCTGTAAATGCTGATTTTAGGACAGCCTTGAAGGTTTTTCTATCTGAAAAACACTCCGACTATGTGGCATCATTCATCCCTTGCTGCATTCTGAAAAGTGCCCCTGATTAACTCCTTTTGTGCAGAAAGGAAGTTGCCTGCAAAAGACCCCCACTGATAGATGTTAGCTGAAACAGGCTTCCTGAGTCTTTCTGCTCTACTGGGCAGGTCACCATGGGGACAGCAACATAACCAGGGCTATAAAGGATTTAACAGAGTAATTTTCAAAACTGAAAAAGTTCACAATTTCAATAAAGACCAATGGGGGGGGCACTTGTTTTGCCCTTTGTGGTAGGAAGAGAAAGAAAAAGCTTCTAAGATAATCTGATCACATGATGCTATTTTAAGAGGCCAAACAAACCAAATTCCATATGAGCAGCAGATACAGGGACCAGGCTACAGTATGACATCACGCTGAACAATTTGCGTCTTTCATTGCTAAAATTTGCCTTCCTGACGCAAGGTGTGTGACACTTAGCCTCTTTGCGTGGAAGCTGACTGGTTGTCTTCCCCAGGCTGGGGGGAGAGTCCTCATCTCCATGGCAATTGGCTGTGTTTCCCACGCAGTCTGGAGGTTAGGAGAGAGAGCCAAAGACATCAGTGCAGGTGGTAGAAGCCTTTGAACAGTGTCTTCTATGAGGAAGGCAGAGCCGATTTCTCCTGTCTTTGTAATCCTGCCTTCTGAGTAGGGCCCAAGAGGCGGGTGAAGTCACTGCCACAAATTAAAGTTGCATGATTAGAGCTGCCTTCTTTGGGTTCTAAGCCTGAGAGGTGACAGTGGGTAGCCTTGCTGCTGCCAAGAAAATGTGAATTTCATGTAGAAGAACGGGTGACTATTGTATCCGGATGAGAAGGGTAAGTAAGTGGGAACTCACCGGAAACCTCCAGATCCAGAAATGAACCAAACGTTCCTATTCTAGAAGGCCTTGATGTCAATGCTGTGATTTTCTGAGCCCCTGCTGTGCACTGAGTACTACACCAGGTGTTACCTGGTTAGTGCCAGTTCTTTAATAGTCTATCCAGCAGCACCCAGTTTTTATATAGATCAGTTATAGCAGAGAGGTCAGTGTTGTTCCATATCACACAATTTATTGATCCATTTCGCTCTGGTCTGTGTTTTTACCATGTCAGCTTGTTCCTTTTCTATAGTTCTCAACTCCAACTTCTGGGAACTTTCCAAACTATGGCTGAGAAATTATCACCATAATAGCACAGTCTTCCATGCTTATTAAGGACTAGGTTATATCTTAGGTACCTTCAGCCTAAAAGCCCCTATATCTGGATCCTGAAATGCAGGAAAAGAACCTGAGCACAGAGAAGTGAGATTAACTTACCCCAGACCACAGTGTTTGAGAATGGTTCTTCATGGATTTGAACCTTGGCAAGTGGATATTGGGGCCCATTCCCTTTGTCTCCTCCCAGACCTGAATGATCTTGACTTTTCTACAGTGGAACTCCTGGCTCTTGTATTATTTGATTTCTTCCTATTGGGGGCTCTGATGTAAGCTAGGTAGGAACTACTGACTGCAAATCCTAAAGTTGTATTTCTTCCTGTCAGCTCTCCCAAGTTTCCATTTTGTGTGTGCAATATGCTTATTGGACGCTTGCCTAGATGAACTTACTATTTCATATTGGGTAACTAAGGAGGTTCAGGAGAAATGACCCCAGTACGATATCAACTCCTGATAGTTGGAGCTAGAGGAATGGGGCCCTGGCTCTTTCCTACACGTTTCAGTGGTAGACAGTTACCTGGTGTTATTCCAGCCCGGCCATTTAGATGTTTGGGAAGAGGCACCTGTGGGCATGAACAGGATAACTCATTCAGTGACTGGCCCAGACGGCATGGATTTAAAGATGAACCAACAAGTGCATTACACTGGTCAAGAACCCTGTTTATAGAGGGAGACAGACCTGAATTTGTGGTCTAGTTTCACCACTTGCTGGATAAACTTGCATAAGTCAGAACATTGCTCAGTTTCTCTGGCTACAATGATGCTTTTTATCATATTGTACTTACCATAAAGTAAGTTCCCATGTGAGCCGAATAAAGAAGGTGGAACTTTTAGGGTTGAACAAGAGGGTGACCCCAATAACTAGGCCTATATCTGGTAGGGACAGAGAGGAATCCAGAGATGTGGGACAGGCAAAGCAAGAGGTCAAGACAGGGAGCCCAAGATGAAGACACAGATGTCCCTACGTGGAGCAGAGTGAGGAAGTAGCCTTTCTGACTAAAGCTAGGGGTAGACAAAGCCCCTGTGCTCAACCCTGCCAATGGTCTAAGCCCTCATTCCTTCATTCTGGCTTTGTTTTCTGCTCCACTCTTGGTCTGTGCAGCCCCTTACCTCTTTTGGTTTTATATACAAGTCTTTCTCTGGACCTATGGTACCGTTAAGTTCTAGGGTCTCTTTGTTGTGCTTTGGCTACATCCACCTCTAGCCTTTTGGGGTAATGACCCAGCTTACCTTGCTAGCTTATGAGGCAATTTGGCAGCAGTTAACTGGGCCTGGCTCTTTAATGGAATGTTTGTGCTTACCTCATGGGACCTGGGTATTGATGGGTTAGGAGGTGGAACAGTCATTATCAGGAGCAGGGAACATTATTAGGAATCAGGGTCAAAAGACAGAAATCCAGACACAGAATACACAGAGAAAACACTTGGGGTCAGGGATTGAGCAGTGTTGAACAGTCTGGCAGAAGTCAGGTCAGACCCTTTTGCTACAAGTGACTGAGTGACCAGAACAAGGGGTCCTTTGCAGTGGTACATGGTGTTCCATCAGACCTTTAGTGAGGCAGTACTAACCCAACAGAACTGAGTGCTTGGTCCTATTTCCAACCCAACTTGGTGACACAAAGCAATGGCGTGGAGCATGGGCTTTGGGATCAGATAGATTGAAAGAGAACTTAGCTTAAGGGCCATGATTTCCTAGCTAACATGAGGACAGTGGAGTCTTATAGAGTTGTTGGTATAACTCAATAAGCAAACCCATTGTCACATAGTGCAGCTCAGTAAGACATGAGCATCAGGGCTTAGACTCAGGCTCCAGATAGAAATCAGCTGATGTCACAGTTCTCTGGTGTTGAAGGGTACCACAGTGCCTCCTGTTGTTTCTCTTCACCTTCTCCAGCTTCCGGCTCTATCCACAGGGTATGGAAGGCTTCCCCTTAGAGACAGCCTGCTCATCCTGCCTTGTACCCTTGTCCATGTTGCTCTTCACTTGTACCTGATCATCCTGAACCCCTCTGGCCCATGGTCCCCAGTACAAGAATTAGTGTAGAATAGGTGTGCAGATTTGTCAGGAGATGTGTTTGGATGAATGAGGCAGATTCTGCCACATTTCCTGTCTCAGCATTTCCAACATAGACACCTCCAGATAGAATTATCACTTGGTTTCCAGTGCCTAAAGAGAGAATCTGTGGGAATTAGTTTATTACCCGTGCTTTAATTTACTTAATAACCATTATTACTTTTAAAAAAAACCTGAAAAAACATTTTTAAAATGTAATGTATTAATAATTATTACTAATGTTCAAACTGGCATACAGGGTAATACAGTAAACAGCCCCAGATTCCCACAGAACTTCAGAAGCAGCTCTGGAGTGTGAAAGAGGGATCCCTTTGTGTATGACCTGAGCCCCTTTGAGAAGTAATTGCTTCTCCAGGTGTGGAGTTGGTTGTACAATGCATTTTCTGTCCGAAGCCATGATTGGGGTAGGTTGTATAACAATGTGTGGCTTTAGGGTAAGTACTTATTTTTATAACTTGTTGATATTTCCTTCATTGCAGACTATTTGTATCATAATTGTTAAACCAAAATATTAAACATACGTTATCAAATAAATATCACATTAAATCTTATTCGAATTTCTGAGATGTTAGCACACCCCTTAAATCTGTTTTCATAGCAGCTTTATTGACATATAATTCATATTCCATATGGTTTTTACCCATTTGAAATGTATAATTTAGGGCTGGAGAGATTGCTCAGTCAGTAAAGGTGCTTGTTGCCAGGCCTGAGAACCCGAGTTCAGTTCCCGTAACTCACATGGTAGAAGGAAAAAGCCAACTCAGACAAGCTATTTCTTGACCTCCATACACATGCTGTGGCACATGTGTGTGCTCCCACCTCCCTGCATACACAAAATGATTGTAAAAAAAAAGAGCTTATAAAATATCATGCATAATTCAGTGCTTTTGAAATTTCAAATTCAAAGCAGAGTTGTGTAACAATCACTAGAATCTAACTTAGAACAACTTATTCAAAAGAAGAGAGAACATAACCTTTAAAAACATATAGCACTTTCCCCTCTCACCTTCTCACCCCCTCCCATTTTCACTTTGTGTTGAGAGTAACCACTAATTGAAGTCTATAAAGCTTCCTGTTGTGAACATTTTTGTGTGTGTTTATATGTGCAATATGCATGCTTGCATGGAGAACACGTGTGGGGCTGTGTACATGGAGACCAGAGGTTCATGTTGAGTGTCATCCTCTTCCATTCTACTTGACTTACTGAGAACGTGTCTCTGCTGAACCCAGAGCTCACAGATTGGGCTTGTGTAACTAACCAGCTTTGCCTGGATAGTCCATGTGTGGTGGTTTGAAAGAAAATGGTACTATTAGGAGGTATGGCCTTGTTGGAGTAGGTGTGATCTTGATGAAGAAGGTATGTCACTGGGTAAGTGGACTTTGGGGTCTTATGTATGTTCAAGACAAGCCCAAAAAGACAGACCACTTTGTGCTGCCTGCATATCAAGATGCAGCCAGCACCATGTCTGCATTGCATGCTACTATGTCCTGCCACAATGATAATTGAATCAACCTCTGCACTGTTAGAGAGCCACCCCAATGAAATTTTTCTTGACTAAGAGTTGTCCTGGTCTTGGTGTCTCTACCTCCAGAGTTCTGGGACTATGAGGGCTGACCTCTAGGCTCTGCATTTACCTGAGTGATAGAGATCTGAACTCTAGTTTTTATGGTTGCATGGAAAACACCAAGTCATCTTCTTAGCCCCTTTTGTGGGTTTTTTAATAAACAGGACCACACAGTATGGCAGCAGTATTTGCTCTTCAGTGTCTGGTCTCGTTCTTCCACTAACCGTGCTTCAAGGTGCATCCCAGTTTTATTATAATCACCATCCTGTTGTTGTACCACATTTATCTATTCAGCAATTGATGAAGAGTTGGCTTGTACCCACTGTGGTCTGCTACGGCTAATGCCACTATGATTATCTGCCCATGTACAATTCCTAAAGTCTATGTGTGAGTCTCACTCACTTTGCTTCAGTCTTTTACTGCATAGGAAGAGTTTTCATTTCATGATATAGTCCCAGTAGAACATTTGCCTAATTTCTAAGTGAGGTGTTGATGCGGGCATCTGGTGTCTGTGGGTTGGAAGCAAGGGATTGGCCAATGGGGCAGCAAGGTCAGAGCCTCTCTCTGTTTCTGTTCTTTCCTGCTCTCCCAGTTGCATCTGCTCCCGCCAGCTTGGTCCCCACTGTGTTTGTCACCCACACATCCACCCACCTTTCTTCTGCCGCAGAGGGGAGATTGCACACTATCTCTCTCTTCTGAGCATCAAAACACCTCCTGGCATTTAGGGAGACCTGCTGCAGAGCAGGGATAAGGATGTGAGCCCATCAGGGAACTCAAGAATCTCAGCAGGACCTGGACTGTGCATGCCAAGTGAGAAAGCACAGCTGACTGTCCAGGTCCATTTAGCAGAGCGGAGTCCTGCTTGACACAGCAAGCAGCTCTGGTTGGGGCAAAGAAGGAAGCATATGTGGAGGTGGCAGTGGTGGGAAGCACGACAACAAGGAAGTGGCAACTTTATCTTCAGAGAAAAGAAGACAAGTCTTCTGAATTGACCAGTTGTTTCTTTCAGTTCATCTCAGATGGGAATTGCTTGCATGCCTTCTTAGTAGTCTTGGATTTTAGGGATTCAGGGAACAGTACCTTGATATGGGGGTTTCTGATCATGGTGTCTCAACTTTGTGAAGTGTACTGGAAACCACTTTATTTCACTCTTCAAAAGCTAATATTTAATGCTGTGGGAATTATATCTCAATAATCAAAGAATGGATGGGTGGGATGGTAAATGTGTGGTTGGATAGATGGCAAATTGAATGGACTGAGTGTCAGATGAATGATTGGCTGGCTGGTTGGTAAGTTGAGGATGGAAACTTAGGTGGATCAAAGAACAAAGGAACATATAAAGCCTACAGAGATTCCAAGTGTAATGTTTCCTTTCAGCTGTTGATACATGAAGGGTAGGAGTGGGCTGTGAAACAATCTGTGGTGAGGAGCAAGAAAATAACATGGCTTAAAATTCTCCCCCACTACCAAAACAATTCCCAGATAATGCTTATCCCCGCAACTTATTTTGAATCGCCATACCCTCATATCCCACCAAATATTTGTTTCATTTACCTCTTAATACCTGTAGGACTTAGCAAAATCTGATGCATGTATGCATTATTTTTAAAAGTGTCTATCTCCTCAGTAGCATGTCTACCAATAGGAGGTGACTTTTTACTATTCACTTGAGATGTGCATTCCCAGATCATAGAATAATGTTTGTCACATAGTTTGTGTTCAATAAATAGTGATTAAGTGTATGAATAGCCTCATTCCTTGGGGAAAGAAATGGAAAGGCCTTCTAGTCCCCAGTTCAGAAAAGGCAGTATTGTGGAATGCATTACCATGGAATTTGTATCAAGTTGAAACTTAATTGTCAATTTTTGCAGCTGAGAGTTTGAAAGAGATTGTTTTTTAAAAGCTGTAGGTAATTTTAAGAGTCCTCTTCTTAAAAATATTATGGCCTCCAGTCTAGAAGCATAGGATATTATGACATTTACTTAATTAAAAATAATTTTGTTAATATTCTGCAGTTTTCAGTAGTGAACCTTATATAGTTTTATGAAACACATTCCTGTCTTATTCCTTTTGCTGCTGCTATTCATTGAATTATAGTCTTAACTTTTAGGACATTGCTTGATGTTATATAGGCGTGTAATTGGTTTTCAAATATTGACATTGCATGCTGTAACTTATCTGGACTCATTTATTAGTTCTAAAAGTTTTTGTGGGGTGTGTGTGT
>PVIU01031733.1:0-14454 GCA_004026605.1 Ondatra zibethicus
ATGCTGATGACAGTGGCAATGGTGGTGATGATCACCTCTGGTTATCGAACAACGCCCATGTGCCAAGAACCATTTTATGCTCACTAAGCATCTCCAGCAATCTTGCCAACTCATAAGTATAGACTTTGCAATATTCATTTTACAAAGGGGAAAACAGACCTGGAACTCTCAAGATTAATGTGAAGCATGGCCAGTATTCAAACCCTCCACCTCCCCTCTAAATGCCCTACTTGCTGAACACTTCCGAAGCCCCACAGATGCCTCCCCTATCTCAACCACAGCCGCTGCTGTGTCTTCCTTGTAATGATTCATAAAAGGCCGACCTCTTCTTCCTCCCTGCGAATATCCTGTGTGCTCAGAAATCACCTAGCACTGTAGAAATCAGCCAGTCCGTGAACAATGGGCAGGTCCTAAATGAAAATCTTCTGACGCCATTTTTTTTTTACAAGAACCCAAATTAAACTACTTCAATGACACGCATGATATCAACTTGCTTGAAGCACTAAATATATCTACAGCTTGGTCCTTCCAAACTGTTTCTGTTGCTCCTACAGAACAATAACAAAAGAAATCCTGTTATGGGAATGAGCTGTGTTATCTTTGGTCACACAGGCTTAGGAAGAAATCCTCCTTTATTCTTATTCATAGAGACATATCCAATACCTCTTCTCAAAAGGTTTCGGTTTTCATCACAAACCTCCTCTACAGTTTTTTTTTTAAAGAAATAAACCACCACCAGTAACCAGCGCACTGGTTTCATAAATCTGTACCTGGTGTAACTGGTGATTCTTCCACCTATATAAGCAAGAAGAAGTAAACTCCTACCCACTAATATAAATCCTCATGAGTGACCTGCATGCTTACGTTTTCCTCTTTGGAAATTTAACTAGGGCAATGGATCTTAACTAAATTGACTTCATAGCTCAGCTTAAGATTCATTCATCACACAGAAATTAAAGTCAATTTCATCCCCGTGGCTGGACGTCAGCGGCATGTGTCATCAGAAATAACCCTGCCTACGTTGGTGAATTCAGAGTGCAGGCATTTTGGCATTTGTTTTTATATAGCTTATTTCCCTTTGGATTATATAAACTAGATGAAATGTATAAAATGAGAATTCAGAGGGAAAAAATGACAGTTCAGATATAGAGAGAAATGTATCTCACTGATACACAGTCTTATTACAGTAGTAGTTGTATGGAGTGTGTGTGTGTGTGTGTGTGTGTGTGCGCGCACGCAAGCATGTACATGCTCTTACTCCTTGTATCCTGTGGAGCAGATCTGAACAAGGTGTCAGCTTTGAAATGAAACATGCATAAGAAACAGAGATGGAAGGAGGCAGCAACGCTGCCCTTGGTTATTAAAGATCCAGTCAGAAGCATGTTCACATTCTTCTTGGTCTTTTCTTTCTAATATTTTTCAGGAATATATAGTCATAGTATTGACCTTATTGTAAAAATTAATTGCCCAGTTTATAACTTTAATCTGATCTCCACCTCATCATGCTCAGATCCCATATATCCAGCCACAAAGAAAAGACAAATTAAAGAAATTCAAGCTTATTTCTTCCTTTGGTCTCAATAATCTGTGTCATTGTTTCTGTCATGATCTCACTTTGCTAGCAAAGAGAGACTGCTCTAAAAGCTTGCCCTTGACGCTCCATCAAGATGTGTGTGAGCACATAGGAAAGACCTTGTCACTCCCATGACTAGAGGCTGTGGATTTTTCATTGGTAGTGAGATAGAATAAAAATCTCCATCCCAGAACATAAAGGTGATTTCCAGCACTTATAATAAAGGAGAAACTTGAATATCTGGGAGAAGCTATTGGAGCATGGTACACTATCATCATGGATGAATCCCAAAGGGTCATTTTCTATAAATCTCATAGGGGTCTTTCTAATAAAAATTATGCCGGAAGGAAGGAAATACGTCTTTCTTAATAAAGTCAGTTTATTATGTTGCGTGAGTGAGCAAAGTCAAAGTATGAATATAGAATCCATAAGATTAATTCACTCTGCCATGTATTCAGCTGTAAGTAGATGAAGAACTTGCCCTATCCCAGTTGAAGAGTTACCTGAAGTGAAAGAAGCAACTACTTCTTACCCATCTTGATGCAAGCTGAGATCCTCCCCCACTTTGTAGAAGCACAAAGGAGAAGAATTTCAATAACAACAAAGGTATAACCAAACGAACTCATCTACAACAAGTCTAAGGAAATAGAATTTACAAGACACACACAGGAACAAAGGGCACGATCCTGTTGGGTGAGGAAAGGCAGAGGGAGCTGAATGATAGGCAAGCTTGCTGGGAAACAGGAGGCCCATTGAAAATGACAGAGCCAAGCAGCAAGAGAAATGGGAAGGCTCTGTCCCAGTCCTCGGCCAGGGAAATGAGTGTTTCCTCATTTCTCACACTTGGGAAAGGCAGTTTCCAAGTTTCTGGAACTATATTGTCCTGGATAGCTGCATAAAGCCTTCCTGGTTGTCAACCAGAGTATTATATGAATTTAGCCTGGGAGAGGGATGGATGTCCAGTCTCTGCCTGTAGGTAGGGCTGGGATGAGGGAACTGACCTGCCCCTCACCCATTCTGCCCCAAGAGGACTTCCAGCCTCCAGAATCTTTCATCCATGTTTCCAAATTCCACATTTGAAATAATAATGATAATAATATCATGAGGGCTGCATGAAGAGTGGTCAGGAAGCAAGACCTTTATAAAAAAAATTTCTAGATTGTCTTGAAGCTAAGGAGCTAAGAGGGGGCTTTCCCTATCTCTGAAAGGCTTCAGAATTACATCCCACTCTACATTTGAACTAGAAAGATCTGCATCCCCCATTCATTTTCTCCCTCCACTCGAAAACCGAAAGTTCCCTGTAACACCGTGTGTGTCGGTGTCCCCTTGCCCTGTTATCTCCACTCTGTCCTCTGGGTCTTCACTAAACCTTGCATCAAGTGTCCATCTGGAATCTCTTCAGTCAGAACAAGGAGTAAGGCCATTTGCGGGCATTGGGATCAACCAGAAGACACTTCTGTTAGTAATGATTCCAGTGTAATTCATCATCTAATGATAAGTCTATATTGATAGAAACTAATTATCTCTACTGTCACAGAGTATAACATTTGTAGGAAAGTTTAAAGAAACAAAATAACCAAGCTACACATTGTATGCTTAGCATATTAATATAAATTGATTTTAATCACTGTGGAACTTAATCCAATCTTGCTTTGTCTTTTCTGAAGGACAAAGACCTCAGTCTCCTGCTTGCATCAACATGGGATGTTTCTATGTTAGTCCTACCACTGTGCAGACATCTTGGGGCTCTTCTCTCAAGCCAGCAGGGGAGAAGGGTGTGAGTTCATTGATTTCTAGGAAATTTGGAAGAGTACTGTGGCCCTGCATTGACCTTGGGCAATTAGGCAACTTCCGAGCACCTTGTTTTGATTTTCTCCTGTTCTTGCTTCTACCTACTCCATTGACAGCAGTCTCTTCTCAATGGGAACCTTGAAATTCTTTTCTCTTAACTCCAGGGTCCTTTGGGTCCCATCAGACTATGAAGACCTGAATCACTAAGACACTGAGGTACATGACTTCACCTCTTCTAACAAACTACGGTCTAGCTGGTAGTGGAATAACCTACAAGTGCTTAATGCTGATCAGAGTAGGAGAGAGTCATAAAATGGGTGCTGAGCACATTCTCCCTGGAGCACCCCTTTCCTCCTCACATATCTAAGCCTCCTTCACCAATCAGGAAAGGGGAGGGTGGTTCACAACAACCGGCAGGAGCCACACCGCAGCTCTCCACAGTTCTGTCTGAAATAAGCTCCAATCTTCTGTCTTGCCATTTCCTGCCTCTTTCTTTCTCATAGCTTCCAAATTCAGTTCTTGAGTTCTACCAACTATATAGTGTCCTTTGTGGTCTCTGTTAATATTTGTGCCTGTAGCAGTGACTCATGGTTGAAAAACGTATATAGCATAGCATCTATTCTCAGTAGTTCCTTCCATGTGGAGATTGGCATAGGGATGCTGGCAAAAAGTTGTTCAGTTGATGGTTTTCTGCCATAATAAGAATTGTGATCATGTGTTGGGAGCTCTTTCAATTAGTCTATATGCCTTCTTCACAACCATCTTGCATTTCAGAAAATGAGTGATTCTTCATTCGCATGACTGACTTCAGGGACAGTTGCTTGTCAATAGAATAACTGTAATATGATGACATTTCCCCCACTACTAGATTAAACGCCATGAGGGCCTACATGGATCCTGTCAGAACGAGATCTACTCAAAATTTGTGCCAGTACTGTGTGAGATCTGGAAGCTGAGACAATATCCACAGCGACACAGAACCGACTGATGGAAAGTGGGCAGGTCTACTCTATGCAAGTTCAATAAGGAAATATGACCACCACCAGGTAATTCTTTGGCAGACATTTAAAATATAATGCTTAGGAGCCATTATAATGATAGCTATAAGTTAGAATAAAGCTATTATTAACACATCAAGACAAAAAAATAATCTTTTTTTTTTAAAATCTGATACTATGTAGTGTTATTGAAGTTCTTATCTGGGAGCTAAAACGTGAGACATGGGATGACCATTCCTCTGAAATGCACCAGGGTCTCACTCCTTCCCACCTAATTGCTTGGGCCAGTGCTATAGGAACTCGGTCAGTGCTCCAACATCTGTGGATTTCCCTGGTTCTCAACCTCCCTAATGCTACTACAACCCTTTAATACAGCTCCTCATGTTGTGGTGACCTCCAACCATAAAATTATTTTTGTTGCTACTTCACAACTGTAATTTTGTTACTGTTGTGAATTATGATATAAATGCCTGGTATGCAAGAGATCAGATATGTGACCCCCAGAGGGGGTGTGACCCACAGGTTGAGATCTGATAGAGTAGACCTTATGTACTTGGAAACGTAAGGTGTTTGCTCTAAGTCATTGTTCCATTAACCCCCTTCTACTGCTCTGCAACCCAAGCTCCACACAGGGGTCAGTTTGACCAGGTTGGATCTAGGAGTGAAGAAAACAGAAAATAATTTCATCTGTATGAGAGAAGAAGTATAGAATTTTAGCTAACTAAAATCTGGACTGGATGATCCCTCCGTTGCCAGTTTTGTTCTGCCCCAGGGATTTTGCTGTCCACACAAGGCCATCCATACACAACAGGAGTTTAGCCTCTCACACCTAACACACCTGGGCTACTCAGCAACTGTGAATCTTCAGCCCCCAGATTCCCTATTCTACAGAAGTGTTCAGAGTAAAGCATCCAAAGTCATGCAAGATCTTCTGTATCCTGAACAAGATGGGATTCTACTTACTAAACCAATAAACATTATGTGTCTTTCAAAGCAAAAGGGGCTATTTTTAAGTCCCTCATATTAAAAATTAGCTAAGTGTTTCTCCTTTAGCAGTTTTTAATTGATTGATGTGTTATTCTATAAGTGATTTGAGAATTATCTTCCTTTTGTTTAGTCCATGCACTCTTTCCCCTTCCTCAGGATAGTCAGAGTCACATGAATCAGGAAACAAGTTTGTTTACTTTTATGTTTTGTTTTTGTTTTTGTTTGCTTTTCGAGACAGGGTTTCTCTGTAACTTTGGAGCCTGTCCTGGAACTAGCTCTTGTAGACCAGGCTGGCCTCAAACTCACAGAGATCCGCCTGCCTCTGCCTCCCCAGTGCTGGGATTAAAGGCGTGCAACACCACTGCCTGGCTTTTTTTTTTTTTTTGATTTTGTATATTTTTAAGCAAACAATTAACAAATAAATGAATTCTGTTTTGGAGAAATTTATGCTGGAGTCAGAGAACTAAAAACTCTCAAAAGGTTTTTGGTTTTGTTTTGTTTTTTGGGTTCTTTTTTTTTTCTAGGCCAAAGAGATGGCTCCATTAGCAAGGTGTTTGCTGCACCTAAATTCAGTTCACGATAGCCATGTAATTAGCCGTGTGTGGTGGCCACATCTGTAATCCCAGACCTGGGGAGGCAGAGACAGGCAAACTGCAGTGCTCATTGGCCAGCTGGTCCAGACTACGCAGTGAGCTCCAGGCCATGAGAGACCTTGTCCCTATAAACAGCACAGATGTCTTCTAAGGAATGATGTCCTAAATTGACCTCTGCCCACCACACTCACAAGCACACCCACACTCACATGCTCTCACATGCATACACATAAATGCACATACAAAAGTAAATAATAAATACAGCTTTCTTTTCCCCAGAATGAGTTAACTCTGAGTCTGATATAATTTCCTTGCAGGGTGTGTTTTATACAACGATTGCCCCACACATCCATCTTCATGGCATCTCCACAGAGCCTCGGATAACATTGTTCAACCCAAATTCTACCTAATGCTGAATGTCAGCCTAAATCAGAGGCAGTGTCTACATGGACGGAAGTCTTAAGTCATAAAACAATGTGAATGACAAGCTTGGTGGCACTATAGCATATATAATATGTGCAGCTGCTATATTGTCTAACACGTATTATCTACCAATGAGCCTCATTTCATAAACCATGTACAACCTCCAGACACATCAATTTATATGCACAGCTTGCATATGCCATTAGGGAAAGGCAGAATTTATCGAACCTTCAATTAATTAAACCTTTTCTACATTCTATTTTTATGAGCAAAGCCAAGCATGAGAAAACCCATAGAGAAGACACTTTAAAATCCATCAAATCCTGGAGCTCCCTGAACATTAAGGCCAAACCTCTACACAGGTGGCCTTTCATTAATCCTTCTTTTTAAAGCAATTATGCTAGTTACTTTTGGGTAGCTGTAACTAAAACACCCACGAGAAAAACTTGAAGGAGAAACTATTCTTTTTGGCTCACAGTTTCAGAGTTCCTTCCGTCATTGCTTGTCCCATGTGCTTGGAGAAAACATCATGACTGTGGGAGTAGGAGGGTATTTGCTTCGTAGCAAATAGGAAGGAGCAAAGAAGGGAATAGGATAAGGCAGTACCTTTAAAGATACCTGGTATGGGAAGTCCTTCTGTCTATGTGTTGCTTCTATTGGGTAATGAATAAAGCTGTTTCAGCCAGTGGCTTAGAAGAATAGAGCTAGGCAGGAAAACTAAACTGAATCCTGAGAGAAAGAAGACAGAGTGAATGGGATGCCATGTAGCTGCTGTAGGAGACAGATGCGCTAGAACCTTGCTGGTAAGCCACAGTCATGTGGCAATACACAGATTAATAGAAATAGGTTCATTTAAGCTATAAGAGCTAGCTAGAAAGACGCTTAACCTATTGACCAAACAATATTGCAAATAATATAGTTTCTGTGTGATTATTTTGGGTCTGAGCAGCCAGGAATGAACTAACAGCCTCCATGGTGTGGGAAGTTCTCCTGTATATGTGTTGCTTTTATTGGTTAATGAATAAAGAATCTGCTTTCAGCCAATGGCTTAACAGAATATAGCCAGGCTGGAAGAGATATAGAGAGAGTGTAGGTGGAGTAAATGGTTATTTCAAGCTGGGACAGCAGGGAACAAACGAGCAGCCTCCGCCAACAGATACCCTCAAGGTGGGCACGACAGCTTAGCAGATAAAAGCTCCAGCATCTAGGTCTGATTATCTGAGCTGAATTTCTGAGTGTCACAGGTGGCCGGAGAGGATGCCCATGCATGCTGAACAGTAATGGTGGCCACACAGATAATCAAAATAAAAGGTACATCTGTGATGTGCTTCCTTCCAAGGTAATCCTCACCTCCCCAAGTTTCTACCACTTTCCAAATATATCACCACAACCCGAGGACCTGAGCAGTCAACACACAAGCCTGCGGCTGGCATTTCAGAGTCAAGCTATAACAGCGAGAGACAGAAGAGTTCTCTGAAAGTAAAACAGAAAGGGGAAACAGGTAAGGGAAAAGATGAGGAGAAGAAGTCAATTGCAAAGCTTCTTCCCTCTGGGTCACTAGGGAAGGCCAGAATGCTTTGTGGAATCAGGCTACATCTCAGTGGCCTAATACAATAAACACTCCTAGGTTGCAGTAGCTCCCCTGCCACACGCACCCACACAGTCACAGACGAAAACAGACAGACACACACACACACACTTAGACACACACATGTACACACACACACATACACACACACACACAGCATGCTGGACACAAAAGAGTGAAATAGACACTCAAGCTCAGGAATTAAAGTTTCTACCCAGAGAGATTCCCTATTTTTTCAATCAGAGAAAGCCCACTGCCACCCAATCTTAGGGTAGCTGAAGGTATAAATGGTTCCATGTGTCCCCTAGGTGAGCGGGACAAAGACGCAGGGAGGACACCTGACACCTGACAAGAAGCAATGTCCAAACTTCAGCACAGCTCAAAATTGCTATCCCTGGGTCTTTGCCTGCATTGCTGAAGAGAGGTCGTAAGCGTAAAATGTAAGTGTAAAATGGAGGAGCTCGGCAGCATACACATTATCTTCTTCCATTAAATTTTAGGAAACTTGTTAAAGGTATTGGGAAAGTTAAACAAACTTACGCAATTTAAAAGCAAACAAACAAATAAAACCCTCTTAACAAACAGAAAAATTTTCAGAATACCCATGTGGTTAAAAAAAAAAAAAAAACTAACCAGACTACGATTTACAAATTGTACTCTCATTCATAGCTGCCTGCTTGACTTTTTAAATGAGGTTTCAGTTTTAGCTGTTACAAGTACGAAAAGACTAAAATCCATCAATAAAAACAGCTGTGATTGCCAGGCGTGCAATCATAGTTACTCTGCCACGTTCGGTGACTTGGATTTCCAGCTGTGTGTAGAGCGGAGCTGGTGGGCTGGTGTAGCCGAGAGATGCTCCTCCTTTCCTGTAATTCTGTAGAATGAAGATAGGCGGTAACAAGAATGACCAAAAACCTCCCAAGTGAAGCAGCAGGAGGAGACAGAGGGGCAACTGTCTAGAAAAACATTTCTATTAGTGAGGGGCAAAGGCCACACTTGATCATCTCCAGGGTGACTTACCAATTAACATTGCTAATGTTGACTCTAAGACATAAATAAAATCTCTGTCTCTCAAACTGTGACTGTCTGATCTCTAGAGCCTCATTTAGACTTACTAGTGTTTAATTTTATTTTAAAAGGAAGGGGTGGGAAACACTGCTCTGTAATGTTCCTAAAAATGGATAATCACTAACAAATATGTAGAAACTTGTATCCTGTTTTAAAAAATAAAAATGAAACTAAGGAGGATAAGGAATTAGGCAAGTATAAAAATCAATAAAACAGACTGCCAAAATGTCAATATAATCAAACACTCTGAATGGATAGTGCAAATTTTGGTTGGGAAAAAAATTACAAATCAGTTCAAGCAACAAAGCAATGTGCTGATTTCTATTGCTGGAAATTCCAATAGTAGTGTGGACTAGCAGCACAGAAATGTTCACCTGGAAACCCAAAGGCTGCATCCCAGCTGTCCCAAGGTTCACCTCAACCTAAGGCTATACCTGTGTGAATGCAAGAGTCCTGGCCACCAAAGCCACATGTTGTTGACGAAGGACATGGACAAAAAGAGCATGATTTCCCTAGCCTTTCAAAGAGGCATCAGCATGCATGAGGTTTCCTGGAATTGTTGAAGATGGGTTCCCTCCTTCATTCCTTAACCAAACACTGTACCCAGGTCATGCTAGGTACTGCTAACCCAAGCCAAGGAAGACCTACAGAATCCAAGAGTAAGTGTACCTTCTCTGGGTGCACGTAGGCCACCAGAGGAAGCAGGATGAGTGCAAGAAGAGGGAAATGGTGGCTGGAACATAATTAGCAAGTGTCTGTACAGAGAAAGCAAGCCAGGAAAGGGAGGTTCTAACAAGTTGTTTAATTTATTGAGCAAATAATTCATCAGTTAGCATGCTAGACACTAATAGAATGATAGAGAAGTAAGCAATGCACAGTTCTTGGCAATCGGGGAAGGCAGAGGCCTTAAAGAGTCCACTGCCATGGGAATCAATCAGACACATGGCTGTAGAGGCACAGGGGGACTGCTGAGAGAGCCCCTCTGCACACTGAAGTTCCAAGAAAACAAAGCCCCTGGTCAGGCCCATCCAGGAACTCGGGGCACTAATCACAAAATCATCCATACTTCTCCAAACACAAGTTAGATTTCCAAAAACTAAAACAAAAACTTTTTTAAAAAGCTAAAGATGTGTGTGTGTGTATAATCCATCTACAAAAATTAGACAGGAGTGTTGTCAAAGATAAGCATTTGTCAGCTTATTTTGATTCTCAAAAAAAAATAAATAAAAATAAAAACACTAAATATTCAAACAACCTTTGCAATCCTAATCAAAGAGCTTCTTTCTAAAAAAGAAGCCGTAAGCGGGAGATTCCAAAAGAACTCATGGGCATGGTAGTGAAGGTCAGGACTCTTCCACAGTGGAGGTCACCCTCCTGATGAATACTCACCAGTAACGTCATCAGTAATGATGCCTAGGAGCACTTCAGCACCGACCCAGCCCTTCTCCGGACGTACAGACATCCAAAGGCGCCGACAGTCTGCTGAGGAGGCACCTAAAGTAGAGTCTTTGTAAACTCAAGTGAAGTTTGAAGTCACCGGACTAGGCTAACACAATGTGCTGCCTCCCGCCACCTCCAGGTCCAACCTATGCGGACAGCCAACTTCAGCTACCCCCTTACCTGTGGGAAACATTTGATTTATACTATGCCTTAAGTTCACATCGTTCTACAAACTCAAAGATTTTAACAGTCAAAAAGATCCAAATTAAAATATGGCAGAAGTGTAGAAGATTCTACTAGGGGAATAATCTACCACATATAATTGTTTTTAATGTTGGAGCTGTTTTGGTTTCCGCAGAATAGAAGAATGTGATTTCTATCCATATTAAATATCTACTCAGTAATCTACTAGTAAGGCACACTAGGCACTTGTGTGTGGAAATGGTTTAGATGGGGGGCTGAAACAACTATCTGGCCAGTGTTTTCTTATCTGTCCCAGTGAGCACAAACCTCCCTCTCTCTCTGTCATTTACTTCCAAGCAAACACTTTTCAGGACTGTGCGAGTTACAGTCTTCTCTCTCTCTCTCTCTCTCTCTCTCTCTCTCTCTCTCTCTCTCTCTCTCTCTCTTTCTCTCTCTCTCTCTCTCTCTGGATTGAAATAATGATAACATATTGAGTTTAATTCCTTACAGTGAAAGCTTGCCTTCTGTTTTATAGTGGCTGGTAATTTTAAGAGTTTTAGTTACTGTCCTCCAAACTACATGGTGTTGCCCTATTTCTGACTGTAGATATAATCATTATAAATTTAAATAATGGATCATTAAAAGTCTGCTGGCCTGCTGTTTGTGTGTTTTGCAGTGTATGGTGGTTGCATGGGAGGTCTAGAAGGCAGCTGTCTTCTGCGCTCACTTGCTTTTCACTAGAATAATCAATGATGGAGGCCTGCCAGATGAAGAACAGGGAAAAGGAAAACACCCTTGTGCTGATGTAAGAGGAGAGAAACGGTGGTGAATGACTGTCCCACACTACAGCGCTATTAGAAACGTGAGTGAACACATGGATGGGAGAGCGATGAGACTATTACGTGAACGGCAAATCACAGCCTGCTAAGTGCACACAGACTTGACACAGAGTTTCCCACGGAAGCGTCCACACAGGGAAACAACGCAGCAGCAGCGCAGCTCACTGTCCTGCTGGCCAATTTCTGACTCCTCACATTGACAAGAGCGTGAGTCTCCTTCTGACTTTCTCTCTGTCCCCATCAATCTCTGGCCCAAATTCTGGTGTTTCAGAGTCTATGTTGCCAGAATAGAAAATCAGTTTCCCCTCACAGATCTGCTTGGTGTGACAGTCATTGTCAACAGAACCAGTAAGGAGAGATTCGTTCATTAAGATATTTCCAAATGCCAACTATGTACTTCCCTATTTCCCTACCTACAGCTTTCTATTTGGTGTGTTCACTGTCTGGACATTCTCTCTCTCTCTCTCTCTCTCTCTCTCTCTCTCTCTCTCACACACACACACACACACACACACACACACACACACACGCACACACACACACATCTAGTAGCAGAGGAGTTTTATATTCATATCTTCTGGGTAGGAACCCAGCTTTCTGCAGAGGAAACAGATACATCAGCCGCCATTCCTCTTCTCGCAGTCTTAGAGAAACTTTCCCTCTCCCTTTCTTGCTGCCTAGAAGGCTAACTTACCATTTCAACATTGACGTGTGAGTGCTTTCACTTTGTCATTCAGCCTTTCAGTAAAAAAAAATGTATCTTGTAATGTATTATATTATATGTTCCTTGTCTTCTATTAAATTAACCTAGAGTGACCAGGTGCTGGTGGCGCACACCTTTAATCCCAGCACTCGAGAGGCAGAGGCAGGTGAATCTCAGTGAGTCAGAGGCCAGCCTTGTCTACAAACAATAAGACGAACAAACAAACAAACAAAAAGAATGTTTTTCCATCATCAACTTTTTGCAGTAACAAATCCCATGGCAGTAAGTATCTTTTATATTTACATGAATTAAATTAAAATGGCTTTATATTGTTTGGAGGGGTTTTTTTTTCAACATTGGAAATAGAACATACAAATGAAAGCAATTAAACTATTCAAGGTATTCCAATTTGGGAACACTAAATAGATTAAACAATAATAAATGCAGTCAGAAATATAATTTAACTTCTTATTTTATAAAGTTGGAAACATATTAAGTGTTAAATCATGGCCCTTGAAATACAGCTCATAAAGTAAAATCCTAACATAACCCAATTATCTTTTGGGTTTTGCTTTTCTGCCCCAGCCCTGTGATGGGGTCAAATCTCACAGACCGGCCTGTCTAGCCAAGGAAAAATGAGATAGAATGGATGCAAGGAAATATCTCGACAATGAGGTCTCCCGTGTTAGAAAATTTCCTCTGAAATGGAATTGTGACAAGTATCAGCTCCTGGGGACATAGAAAATTAGCTTGTTCAAAATTCCAAAAGGCATGCTCCAGAAAGGCAAAGGAAAGGAGACGGGCTCAATAACCTGCCAGGCCTCTTCCCTTCTCTGCGGCTCTGAACGTGACTAAGGCACATTAAGAAAACATTTATGTGTGGCTCATCTTGCACGCCAAGGTACACGATGCATCTCCCACAGCCCAAATGGGACCTTTCATTTTCTGGTTTACAACGAATAAAATAAAAGTAGAACCTGTCAGCTGTAGGGGGAAGAAAACAGACTCGAGTCAGGTAGGACCCTGAACTGCTCCATTTTCAGTGGAGAGTAATGACACAGGGCTGCTCTCAGACACATGGGATAAGGCTTTTCATGCACAATGACAGAGGCAGATACTTGCCCTGAGACCCTAAAACTTCCTGTCTCCTGACCCTTAGAAAGCCCCCAGTCCCACTTCACAGTCCATAGATGTCAACCTGCATCGGCCCCATCCCTGGCCCATTGGTCATATACAACTTCATCAACTCCGATCCAAAATTGTGGTCATCTCAGAAAGTTGTTTGACCTGAAGCTTGCCCTACCTATAAAGGTTTTTTTTTAAATATTCATATTGTAAACAAAACTGCCACAAAAATAAACAGATTCCATGTCAGAGATATAGCCAAGTATATCTATGTTCTATGGGGTTGACTCAACCTTAATATTACTTCTTCCAGATTTTGAGAAACTGATCCTTTTTCTTAGAACATTCACCTTAAAAGCCTTATGCTTGAATATTCTCTTTCCTACCCTCTGAGATGCCAATCTTGAGCCCAGGAATGCATTTCTCAAGGCCCTGGGAGCCATCCTAGTGATGAAACTGGGATATTCTATAATATAGGCTCTATGGAAGTACAGGAGCTTGTCATAGATGGTCACAGAGAGACTAGTCACAGCAATCAATCAATCAGTCTCCCTCCTAAAGTCATCCTAAGTTTTCCATCAGAGTAACCATATTTGAGAGTCCTCTAATGTGCTGCAGTCAAGATCCTTCTCTTCCTCTTGTTGGAATAATTCTGAATAAAATTTTCTTTGTTTAACTGGTCTAGTGCAGTTGTGATTTCATATGCAGTGAGTAGCCTATCCACTCTCTACTTCATCCCGGGTCTTAGAGCCCAATTGATTGAAGGTAGAAATGTTCCCAAGCTAACGACTACACAATCCAACCTTCTCTACCGTTGGGAGAAGTCATCCCAACCCCAAACCTAATGGGAAGCTCTGTGCTAGGAATGGGTAAAGAGGAATAGCTGAGCAAGGGACCGTAGCTAACCCAAGGCACTACCACCGAGACTCAGCAGCTTACCTCCCTGCTTCCTTTGTCTGAGAGACCGAGACACACATCTCTCTTCGAACTCAAGGCAGTGTCTTGAGCAAAGGGAACACTCAAATGCTGCATTAGCTTTCAAGCATCCTCTGAAACCTTAAAACCATTCATTTCACGAATATCCTAGGACTTTAAAAGAATCCCTACCCTCCTTTTGTCATTGTTTCTTGAGGGTAGGTCTTA
>PVIU01031734.1:0-10693 GCA_004026605.1 Ondatra zibethicus
CCAGATTTTGCTTCTGGCCCCAGGCCAGGGTGTAGTGGTCAAAGGTTTCTTGTGACCAGAGTCAGTAGGAGGTGGGGTACCAGATGGAACAGCTGAAGGTTTGCAGAGCAGAAACAGGGTAAAGGGAGAGTGGGGACAGGCTCCTGGTCTCCCTGCCCCTCCCGCTCCCTTTCTCACTCCCCTCTGCCACAGGGGAGGGTCTGAGCCCCTGGAGGTTTCCTGCTGTGCTGGCTCTAGACTGCAGGGTGAGCAGGGAAGGGCAGGGGGAAGTGCTGTGCCCTGTTGCCTGCTGTCTACTGGCACCACCACGACTGTTCTCCTTGTTTTCTGTGGTGGAGAAGACTGAACCCAGGGCCTCGTGTGTGTTTAACAAGTGCTTGCTCACTGAGCTGTGCCCAGGCCTCTGTTCCTTCCCTTTGAAAATAAGGTCTCACTATGAAGGCCTGGCTGACCTCAAACTCGCTGATCTCTGCCTCCAGCATGGGGATGAAAGATGCGTGCCACCATGCTTGGCTTCCCAATACCCTTGTTTAATGCTGCTGGGGACAGAGTCCAGGGCCTTTCTCACACGTGCTAAGTAATACTCTACAGCCAGCTACACTTCAGCCCACTTCCTCCTGCAAGGGGCAAGAGTCAATATCTCAAGGGCATGTGTATGTGTGCACGTGTGTATATTTATGTGTGCACTGGCATGCACATACATATTTTCTGTGGGCTTCCTGAACTCAGTGTGTGTGCAGAGGACTGCGTGAATTTTCCTATGAGATAGGTAGAGGTATTGAAGATGGGCCCAACAATGACTTCTGGTGGCTGAGGACATGACACTTCCCAAAGAACCTGTCCTGCTCCTTGTGGGGTCACTAGTTTAGATGTAAGTCTATTAGCTCTCCAGGAGTCTCTAAGAACCCTTTATGCCCGCCTTCCTACCCTATGTCCTTACCCGTGATTGTCTCCTGGAAAAGCAGTCCCTTGAGTAGCTAAACTGAGGACACTAGACAAGACATGGCCCATCCAGGGGCCAGTTGTTGTGAACGGTTGTGAGGTCCTATTGGTGGGAGCCTGCCACTCCCTCCCCCTCTGGGGAGTGAGGAGGAGTTCATCCTGGGGCAGTGTGCAGGAGGCCCTGTGGTAGAGAGATCATAGCACGGAGTGAGTGCAGCTCTGGTGCAGTGGCCTGTAGGGGTGAACTAAGGCCACATTGTGCAGCTCATTTGGGGTCAGGAATGCTGTTTTGGCACTCCCTGGAGGCTCAGCCACTCCCAGCTGTCTGATCCAGATGTGAGCAACTGGCCAGCTGATGAACAAAGGCGGTCATGGGACAGTTCCTGACCAGCTTGCATCTCAGTGTCCATCTGGAACCTAGGTGAACTTGTATCTGGGTTACTGAGTCTCAGAGTGACCTGGCAGCAACAGGTGCTGGCAAGGTAGGCCTACAGAATCCACAGTGAGCTCAGCACAGGCTCCTCCCCTTAGGACTTCACTGTGTAGCCCAATACTGCAGACCCTAGCAAGACATGGCCCAGTGCTTGGCACTGGAATCCTAGCATGAGTGCTGTGTGCCAGGCTAGGGGTGGCCCCAGGACCTGGAGTGAGCAGGGTGGGTAGACAGATACATTTTGGACATAGGTAGATTGATGCATTTTGGGACAGAGGCTGTCTATAGTATTCACCATGGAGATCCGAGGGTGTGGTTTGGCTGGAATGGAGGCTGATTAGTGGCCAGTGGTAGGAGGGATGTGGGCCTTTGACTGTTAGGTGGCTCAGGGTGACAACTGTCACATGATGCTTGCCCAGTCTGCTTGCTGATTCCCATCTGTGAAAGAGGCTTAAGCATCAGCCTGGGACTGGTTCTCCATGGCTGGAAACACCTGTGAGGCTCAGCCTGTTCCCCCTCCCCGCCACACCCTCCTATCTGTCCCTAGATGCCTGTGGAAGAACCACACTGGAACATTCCAGAGCTCACCCTACTCCTGCTGTGCTGATTCGCTCTGCCTCCCTTGGAGATGTGTGCTCTAAACACAGCATCTTCAGGCTGTGTGAGCTTCTTTGCTGGAGGTTTGATGATGCAGCAGTGGAGGCGGGAATGGGGCCCCTGGGATGTGCACCACCTGCCCACACTGCCAGCCCAGCATAGCACACGTCACTGCTGGGGGTGGGGGCTGAGGGTTGCATGAGGGACAGGAAGAGGAGCCTGTGGCAGCTATGGGCAGCGGGAAGCAGGAAAGGCAAGCTTCATGTTCCTGTTTTGGCTTTCACTTTCCTAGGTGCCACTTGTCCTCATCTGGAGGTGTTGTCCCCAACAGTGGGAGGGAGAAAGTATAACAGGCTATGTCAGGGATGCTTTAACTACCCCAGGGGACAGCCGGAGGCTTCACAGGATGGTGCTGTCCAGTTTGCCCAGCCCCCACTCTCATCCATCAGAACTGGACACCAAGCTGAGAGCCAAACCCAACACACAGGGTTGCTAGCTGGCCTGAAATTCATCAGTTAGGCTGGCTGGCCCATGAACCCCAGGACTCATCACCAGCAGCGGAATGGCAGGCAATCATTGCCGCAGTCGGCATTTTACCGGCTGCATAATCTCCTGAGCTCAGGGTCTCTTACTTTAAAATAAAAAGGTTTTAAACTCATTGACAGCTTTTATTTGGCTTGGAGGTCCATAGCTTTAATTTGGCTCCACGAGCTGCTTTGTGTGCTGAGCATCAACAGCTGCCCACACGGAGCCTCGGTCTCCACCCAGCTTGTCTCAGGAGGCCCATTTGTCCTGTCTGGATGACTCCCACTGGAGCTATGAGAGGCCATTCAGAGCAGCAAGTTGCTCAAGGAACGTGGTTGTTCTGGGGGACCTCAGCCCCGACGTGGGACCTTCCTTCTCTCGTTGACATGGAGGGAAGGAGGGTTTGCCAGCCAGTGTGGTGGAGGCTGGCTGAGCTGAGCAGCCCAGCTGGGGCTGGGTCTCTCCTCAGGGTGTGTTAGAAGATCCACAGGGCCCTCTCCTTATCTGCACAGACAGCTGCTTGCAGTGCTTTCTTTGGCCACTTTCATGAGGTGGGCCCTCTGTGCGTGCCAGCAAGGGAGAGGGATGTGGCCACCCTGGCCCTTTGGGCAATGTTCCTTAGTGAAGGAACAAAGGAATCCCATGGTCAGGCTTGTGTGGCTCTGAAATGCACACATCTGGCTGGCTTAGGGAGGCCTTCTGTTCCCACCCTGTGACCGTCCTGCCCAGGGGTCTGTATCTCCTGGATGGTCTCATCTGTCACCCTCCTCACATCAAGACTCTAGCCATGGTTGGGACCCCTGCTCTGAGTTCTTGGGGTCACAGACGGGCACTCACATGCCTCTTCTGTTGTCCTGCAGGTTTTGGGATTTGAAGTTGATGCCGTGAACTCCGTGCAGTTTTCGAACCACACAGGTAGGACTACAAGGTGGTAGCCATGGTAGAAGTGAGCGTGGCATATAACCTGGCCTGAGACTGGAGGCTGGAACCTAGAAGTGCCACTGTGTGCCTACATCATAGCTGATTTGTGTGACCACTCTTCTGGAGCTGACTGGTGGGAAATCCTCTGTGCCTCAGTTTCCTTCTCTGATAAGCCGGCTGTCATAGCACTACTGTGTTAGGAGAGCTGAACAGTCAACCACAGGGAATGCTGCGTATCCCCTTGCTGACAGCTGGCGACCTGCATGTTTGTATGCTTTTCTACTATGGCACGTCCTTGGGCCAAGAAGAGCCCCATGCATTTCTAGACTCAGCACCAGTCCCATGGGGGAAGGGCATGTGTGTATCTGCTTTGTCCTGGGGTCTCAAGACATCACTGCTTATTGCTGGCGGGAACTGGTCTTGGAAGGCCCTTGAATTGTTTTTCGACAAGTGTGTGTTCCCCTTAGCCCTAAACTACAGCCTCTCGAGTTCCTGGTGCGTGCAGCCCTCCCTATTTTCTGTGCTGGCAAGAGAACAGAGTCTTTCAGGTGTTTGAAATGCCTCCTAGAGCCTGTCCTGACATTGTTCTGCACACAAAGGCGACTTCAGGAGCTCAAAGTGTCCCTGAGTAACCCAGCTGGTCACCAGCAGACCAGCAGAATGCGAAGGCTCAGAGGATTTTTTTTTTTTCATGACAGGGTTTCTCGGTAGTTTTGGAGCCTGTCCTAGAACTAGCTCTGTAGGCCAGCCTGACCTCTGCCTCTGCCTCCCGAGAGCTGGGATTAAAGGCTGCTCTGCCACCACCCAGCTGGCTCAGAGGATTTAATGTACTTCTCATGTGTGATGGATTTTAAAATGTGAGGGAAGAACTGTTAGCAGCCTCGGATAGGAGCTGCCAGTGGGCGACCATCATCTATAGCTGCTCAGTACCAGTGCCTTGGCATTTGAAGTCCCAGGTGGTCCGGGCCTCCAGCAAACTGCATGGAGCCTGTTGACTCTGACTGATGCCCGGATACCCTTTCTTGTGTTTAAATGAGCTGAGATGGTTTAATTGTTGTGCAGTGGGGTCGAGTTTAGTTCTAAGGACCGTGCTGTGCAGGTTCGCCATCATTCTGTCCTTCTCCTGGTGCTTGATTGACAGGCACTGAAAATACCCGGATTCCTTAGAGAGGCTGAGAGTGTGTACCTGGAAGGCCCAAGATGTTGAATCCAGGAAGTTCTCATTGATGAAATTTGGAGTGTCTGTGATTGGGCCCACCAGGCATTAGCTGCCTAGGTGTCCCACATGTCAGAAGGTGTCCCAGAGACCTAGGGTCCTGGCCATAGCAGGAAGAGGGGCAGGTTGTATGCCGGGGATACACCTGTTTCTCACTTATGTTTGTCTCTTGCTGGGATTTGACCCATGACTTGTTTTGTCAGAGTTTTAATTTGCTTGTGGGAGAGAGAGAAAGAATGAATGGGTGGGGACAGGGTGAGACCTTAACTGCCGGGGGTGTCAGGTTGCAGTGACCAAGCAATTTGCTTTTGATGACTATAAACACATAGAGAAGACTGGAAACCAGGTGAAGCTAAGGGATAAGGCTTGGGTGGGCTGCCCTGAGCTGCTTCCATTGAATGCAGAAGTAAACAGCTGTGTACCCCCGTGACCCTGTCACATCTTCTGGGACACAGTTCCACAGGTCTGCCTAGGGCACTGAGTGTCTGCTCCCTGGATTGTTTTGATGGAGACTAGTCATGGCAGGGTGGACACCACCGTTCAGCCCCCACAGTGTAGGAACTGGGGTGCTCCCAGGGCCCAGAGCATCCAGTCTGGGCCAAAGGCCAGTCCTCAGAACAGCTCACTGGGTTTCCTCAAGACAGGTAGGTGGTTGTCATCAGCTGAGATGGTCACGGGGGAAACGGGCTCCCGCATCCACAGCTTAGCTTGTTTTCTTCCCGCAGGCTATGCCCATTGGAAGGGCCAAGTGCTGAGTTCGCAGGAGCTCCATGACTGTATGAAGGTCTCAAGATGAACAGCGTGAATAAGTATAACTATGTGCTCATTGGTGAGGGTCCCCAGGTCCTGGTGCAGGGTTCCCTGAGAATACAGTAATAAACAGTTGTGAGCTGCCATGGAGGTACTGAGAATTTAACTCGGGACCTCTGGAAGAGCAGCCAGTGTTCTCAACAGCTGAGGAATCTCGCCAGCCACAAAATAAACAAATGTTTTAAAGAGACACAGGGGCTGCAGAGATGACTCAGTTGTTAAGAAAGCTCTTGCAGGGGACCCAGGGTCATTCCCAGCACACATAGGGCAGCTCACAACTGTCTGTAACTCCAGCTCCAGGAGATATGACACCATCTCCTGTCCTTTGAGACCTCATGCCCACATGTGGTACACATACACACACTCAACCATACAAACCTATGCATACATATTTTTTTTTTGAGACAGGGATTCTCTGTGTAATAGCTCTAGCTATCCTGGAACTAGCTCTTGTAGACCAGGCTGGCCTTGAACTCACAGAGATCTGCCTGCCTCTGCCTACCAAGAGCTGGGATTAATGGCGTGTGCCACCACCGACCAGTCAAGTAAAATATTTTTAAGTGATTTTTTTTGAAAGTGGAAACTTTAGTTACCTGTAAATTGTCTGTAGGACCATCATTCAGAAATCCTTGCAGACTTCTGGGATCTCCCTGTCTTCCCCCCTATGACTATAGACTCCCTAGATGCAGGGTCTGGCCTCCCCTCACACCCACGCATGTTTGATTTGATAGTGCATGTTACAGCACCCTGGTGGTCAATGTGTCCTGCTTTGAGAGGGTAAACCTGGGTTTTCCCTCCCAAGGTTACACGAGAGACAAGTCCTTCCTGGCCATGTGGTGGACATCGTGCGGGAGCTGAAGCAGCAGAACTCTGTGTTCATGTACGGTGAGAACTGGGCCATGATGCCTCTCCCACGGTGCCCCCGCTCTGCTCTTTCCCTCAGGGAAGGGGCAGCTCAGCCAACTGTCTTCTCGATTCCTGTTTGGCCTTTACCAATTAGTTATTTGATTTAAAGGACCTCTAAGGAGGAGTGAATCTTGAGGGCAGGCTCAGGAGAGGAATTGAGAAGTTTTTCAGGGTAACTATAGGGTTTCTTGTGGGGTGCATAAGAGGGGAGGGTTAAGTATGTATGAAGACCTGGGGCGCACAAGATCTGTGAGGTCTGACCCCAAAGAGAATATAGGCTGGGTTGATGCCCCAGGCAGGACCAAACTAGTAGATGGGTGCTGGGGACACACACACACACACACGCATACGCATCTCCATGTCTACATGGAGAGTGAGACTAGGGCTGCCAGGCAGGCCTGAGTCCATGTGCCATGTGCACCAGCCTGAAACCAGTCTCCCAGGTGTGCAATGTGCTCTGCCCTGAACGCCAACAGCACATTGCTTTGTCTGTGCAGTGCACTGTGGTCCAAAGGGAATGTGCTCGAACCTGGGAAGATACGGTGAAAGCTGGTTCAGTATTCTCTCAGCCAGGCTGGGGGAGAGGGCACTATGCCAGTCCAGGTGACCTCAAGTAATGTGTGCTTGAGACAAAGGTGTGAATGGTGGTGTGTGTGCAATTATCCTGAGGACCTTGTTGTCTTGGGCAGAGAAGTGCAAGCTGCTGGGGCACACAACTGTTCTTGTGTCTCGTGTGTGTGTGTCGTGTGTGTGTGATGTTAACATAGTTGAGAGACTAGGGGTGTGGCTCAGTTGGTAGAGTGCTTGCCTAGCATGCATGAAGCCTGGGCCCGATTCCCCACCATATAACTGAATGTGGAGGTGTGCACCTGTAATCCCAGTCCTCAGAGTCAGAAGTTCAGGGTCATCCCAGCTACACAGTGAGTTCAAAGCCAGCCAGGGCTGATGAGAGCCTGTCATCAGTTAAGGGTGCTCACTCCTCTTGCAGAAGCCCTGAGTTCAGTTCCAAGCACCCACTCTGATGGCTCATAACTGCCTGCAAATCCCACTCCAGGCTCTCTCATGCCCTTTTCTGAACCCCTGGGCACCTGCACACGTGCTCCATGTACACACACGCAGGCACACACCCTGGCAGTTAGATGTGGAGGTAGGTGTGGTGTGCATGCCTGCATCCTCAGCTACATGGGAGGCGGAGGCAGGAAGGTTGCCAGTTCAAGGCTAGCCTGGGCTGCACAGTGAGAAAGCAAACAGTGTGGATGTCTGCCATCGGAAGCTCTAGCAGTTGCTGACCAGATGCTGTGTCCCCGCAGTGTGTGATCCCGTGATGGGGGACAAGTGGAATGGCGAAGGCTCCATGGTGAGTGCACTTGGTCTGCGCATCTGCTTTGAACCAAAGAGAAGGTCACCTTCCTGGGTAAACCACTGTGGACCCTATCCAAGGCTAAGTCATCGCTGTTAGGAAGTTGGTCAAATGGAGGACAGGCAGCAGTTAGGGTGTGAACCACAGACAGTCTGTCAGTCTTGGGCTCACTGTCTTTAGCCTTTAACAATGAGGAAGTCACTCTGAGCTCACTAGCTGTTCAAAACTGGGCAGTGGGTGGGTCACAGTCCATAAGTGAACCGGTCCTGTCACCGTCATAGAAACCTCAGACTGTGGAGATGGGAGGCCACAACACAGAGGCCCAACATTTTAAACACAGAGACCACCCTGGCGTTTGCCTCCTTGGTGGCTTTGACTCATCCATTACTCTTTGTGAGTTCCCAAGCACAGCCGGCCAGACGTGGTCCACACCAGTGCAGGACTCACCTGGACCAGTGTCCTTTCTGCCCTGCTCTGCCAGTGGAGTCCAGTGGCAGTGACTGGACCAGGTGTCTACTTTGCTCAGTGGCTGTCTTTTCTTTTCTTTTCTTTTGGTTTTTCAAGACAGGGGTTTTCTGTAACTTTGGAGCCTGTCCTGGAACTAGCTGTTGTAGACCAGGCTGGCCTCAAACCACAGAGATCCGCCTGCCTCTGATTAAAGGCGTGCGCCACCACCAACCAGCTCAGTGGCTGTCTTTACATCTGCTTTCTCCAGTGCTTATTTTCTGAAAGGTTCCCTACACCAGACCCCCATCCTTCCTTTCTCCTTGTTACTGCTTGCTGCAGTGTCCCAGGCAAGCTAGGAGATGCTGGTGTTGGGTCCTAAAGAGCTCTCCTCTGGGCTCAGTGTCACTCGCTCTGCTGTGTCCTGGCTTAGGTTAAATAACATCTCCCTGAGTGCCTAGATTCAAGATAATGTGTTAGGGTCAAACACACAGATAGTCTGTGGCTCAGGAGATCAGCTTTGTTCTATTTTTGTTCTAGAGGGTCAAACCCCGGGCCACTTTACATCCAAGGCAAATGCTCTGCCACTGAGATGTGTGCATCCATAAAACAGAGTTGTCTAAGAGCCTTTATTGATGTTCTGATGGATACCGTATGCCAGCTTGACACAAGCTAAAGTCACCTGAGTCGAGGGAACCTAAGTCGAGAAAATGTCTCCATAACATCAGACGGTAGGCAAGCTTGTAAGGCACTTTCTTAATTAGTGATTGATGGGAGAGGCTCATTGTGAGTGTTCCCAACTATCCATGGGGAGCAAGCCAGTAAGCAGCACCTCTCCATGCCCTCTGCATCAGCTCCTGCCTCCAGGTTCCTGCCCTGTTTGAATCCCTGTCCTGGCTCCCTTCAATAATGAACTACAATGTGGAAGTGTAAGCAAAATAAACCCTTTCCTCCCCAACTTATTTTGGTCATGGTCTTATATCCTAACAATAGGAATCCTAACTAGGGCAGATGTCAGGGCCAGGCCTAAGTCTAGGAGTTGGACGGTCCAAGTGGTCCAATCTATTCTTAGCTCTTCTCCAGTTTATGCTAACTTATGTCAGCCAGTGGGAGTCCAGGACAGGGCCTTGGACCTTCAGGGAAATTCATCAGCAACAAAATGGGGGATAGACTGGAAACTTGGACCACTCGCCACTGCCACAAAGCATCATGGGAACAGACAGCACAACGATTTCAGAGCCTCATGTGGGACTTGGATGTTAGGAACCAGACATGGTCGTGGGTGTCTGTAATCCTAGTTACTTGGGAGGCTGAGGTGGGATGATTGTGGGTCTGAGGCTAGCATTCATCAAAACTTTAGAAAAGGGACCTTGAAGGTGTAGATCATGCTTGCCCTGAGTCTATCCCCAACATGGAGATAATAACGGAAAAAATCCAAAAGCTAAAGATTGTTCTAAAATAGCTTAGGCAACTCAGCCCTGTAAGCTCAGGACTTGGAAGGAAACAAGAGGATTGCTCCTGAGTTCTAGGCCAGCCTGGGCTACAGAGTAAGAACCCATCTCAGGAAAAAGGGTAGCAAGGTCACACTGTTTTGTTGATAACTTAAAACAAAAACAAGATGGTCAGAGTGTGTTGGCTCACAAGCATGACTTAGATGGAGATGAGACCCCCAGGACTCAGGCTCCCAGAGCCAGGTGGGCCCACTCCCGGCTGTCAGGTCCTGAGGGCCCGAGGCTGCCTGTTGTCATCCTGTGTGGTCCTGTGTCTTAGCGCCCTACTTACTGTTCTCCCTTCTGATTCTGGTGAGCTGAGGTCTAGCCCTCCTGCTCCAGGCCCTTCTTGGTGACATGCTTCTCTGTCTCTGTCCCTGTGTGTACTCTTCATGGTTACAATGCCAGGTCTTCCCACAGGATATGGGCTTTGGGAGCGTTCCTCCACTGGGCCCTCTTTCTGTGGGAGTAAGTCCCCTTCTTTGTCTCCTGTGCTCTCCAGTACGTTCCCCAGGACCTCCTTCCCGTGTACAGGGACAAAGTGGTGCCCGTGGCAGACATCATCACTCCCAACCAGTTTGAGGCCCTGGAGAGCCCTGCACCGTCTTCACATGTGTCCTGGCAGCCCCACGTCTGCCTGCTCAGGTCTCTTGGTGGCCCTTAGAGAACCTGGCCTGCACTAGACTGATATGTCACCCTCGACCCTGTAAACCTGTCCCCCTAACCCTGCAGTGGTTCCCATCGCCTCTATTGCCACGACAAGTGACTTTCACCCTGGTTGTTTGGTCATGATTGTGTGGGCTCACAGTATCCCCCTGCTGGCAAGATGCTCCAAGGAGAGAAAGAGGAGGTGGCACCTGTCCAGCTGAGGGCTCATGTGGCTGGGAATGCCCCCAGGTGGGACTGCAGGCCATAGATGTCTCAGAGCTTACGGCCCCTGTTAGCTGAAGAGTCAGCTTCTAAGAGCTGCCAGTTACCTAGACTGCAGGGCACAGGCCCCTCTGTCCCGTGAGATGGTTCCTGCAAGCCTGGGATGCAAACACCGGTGG
>PVIU01031735.1:0-14416 GCA_004026605.1 Ondatra zibethicus
GTTACTGATGTGGAGTGCTCCCTCCAGTACTGTGTTATGAGAGTTACTGATGTGGAGTGCTCCCTCCAGTACTGTGTTATGAGTTACTGATGTGGAGTGCTCCCTCCAGTAATGTGTTATGAGAGTTACTGATGTTGAGTGCTCCCTCCAGTACTGTGTTATGAGGGACTGATGTGGAGTGCTCCCTCCAGTACTGTGTTATGAGGCACTGATGTTGAGTGCTCCCTCCAGTACTGCGTTATGAGAGTTACTGATGTGGAGTGCTCCCTCCAGTACTGTGTTATGAGTTACTGATGTGGAGTGCTCCCTCCAGTACTGTGTTATGAGAGTTACTGATGTGGAGTGCTCCCTCCAGTACTGTGTTATGAGTTACTGATGTGGAGTGCTCCCTTCAGTACTGTGTTATGAGGGACTGATGTGGAGTGCTTCCTCCAGACTTGGCAGCACAGAGCTCTGAAAACCTAGAAAGGCATGCTGGAGGCTAAGAAGACCTAAAGTCATGTGCCCGAGGGGCTCCAAGTGGTAGATATAATTAGAAGACTGGAGCAGGTGTAGGACGGAGGGTGTGGGGACAGGACTCTCCAGACAGTGACATGCCATCCCTGAAGGAGAGATCAGAACTACCAAGTCGATCAGTGCTCCAAGAGATCTGTTTTTAGCAGATGCCAGAAATATATTAAAGTATAAAATCATCCACTTTTTAAACATTCACAATGAAAGCAATTGACCCTCCACTCTCTGATCTCTCCATAGTGCCAAGCATGAAGTCAATCACTAGCAGGCCAGCTAGGACACGTTCTCAGAGATGATTGACAGAAGTTCCCTGTGGGTAGGATAACTGTGTGTGTGTGCTACAACCCACTTGCTGGCACATGGTTGGCTCTCATTAGAATTTTAGTTGAATGAATGAATACTTCTAGAGTATCTTTGAGACAGAGACTGCTATGCCCATTTTACAGATGAGGAACTTGAGGCCACCCCAGTGAAGTGAACTTCATCACTATCCAGTTCACAGCTATCAGTCAGAGTTCAAACACAGGACCTCTTACTGTGGGGGATGCTGTGAAGATCAAGTACTTTATAATTGTCAGAGATCTCTGTAACAGAGAGGTTGGGGCCATTGGTAACAGTCACAGACAGTATGCATAAGCATCAGGAGCACTTAAGGAAGGTCTGTCACCAGCTTCTTGTATGTCACATGGAAGCCAGAGGCTCTCTGTCTCCGAAGAAAGTGTGCAGCTTCTGTATGATTATGCATCAGAGGAAGGCAGCCCTGGGTACACTGAAAGGTAAATGGGAGGAGGGGTCAGGATGACTAAAGGGAGAGCTTCCTGTCTCCCATTCCACTTCTGTTTTCATGAAGATGGGGAGTGGGGAGGCCCCTGCTTCTACAGAGGTTTGGGATGGGGGTGGCAGATGCCTGAGACCCCCTAGAGAGTCGGTAACTTAAGAACCCTCTCTGATTTTATTATCTAGAGGATATATGGGGAACTAGATGAGAGGAGACGGCTTGCAAGTGCATTAGGGGACATTAAACAATAGCTGATCAGCATCAGACACAAATAAATGGCCCGTGATCCAGTGCCAAGAATCTGGATGGTCCCCAAATGATGGTCTGGCTGGCTTCCAGTCAGCAGAGTGGGTAGCTGGTCATCATATAGGCCACAGAATGTAGCAAGAGAGGATTCCAGCACCTGACCAGACACACTCCCTTCCAGGAGACCTCACTCTACTTCATGAGCTTTGTGTCCTTTCCCTGACCTGGATTCTGACATTTGGATCCACAAATGCCCTGGAGAGCTGTCTGCCTTCTTGCCTGCCTGGGAAATCCTTGACAGAAGAGGAGCCTGTGTCAGTGTAGGCTAAGGGTAGGATGGTTCACAAGGCCTAAAGAAGTTTGTGGAATTGCCTTGGTTACAGGGAGGTTCCACCCTGACTCAAACTCGTCTCACTAGCAGGTCCTTTAGGTCTGATTTTTCAGCCCCCCACTAAAATAGAAATACCAGGGAGATAAATGAGTAGCTGGGCAACTCACACACAAGTTTATAAAGCAGCAGTAAAGCTGAGCATGGAGGGGCGTGTCTGTAATCCTAGCCCAGGAGACAAAATAAGGATGTTGATAAGCCTCCCTGACCCACCAAGCAAGTTCAAGGCCAAGTGGAAGAGAGAAAAAAAAAAACCAACAACCAAAACCAATATTCAACTGTTAGAACTTTGGGCAGTGACAACCCGAGGACAGGATAGGAAGGAGTGGACAATGACGAGTTTCCGTGGAGGGTGGATGGTGAGGGGAGGTGGCCTTGCAGTACTGAATAAGCCCCTGGCAGATTTATCCAGGCAGAAGCAGACTTGGCCTACATTGCTAAAAGTCCTGGACTTAGAGGCAGGATTCCAGTCTCCAGATCTCCTACAGCCCAGCTCTGTGATCTAGGGTACATTGTTTAATTAGCTTCTCTGTGCTTCTTCTTCAGAGAAGGAATAGTGCCGCTCCACATCCACCCAGGGTATGTGAATATCGCACACATCTTATGGGAGGTCTGCTCCTCCGGAAATATTACCTTTAGGCCTATGCCTTTGTAAACCACAGCCTTTGATCTCTACCTATACATGGACACTAGCGCCAAGTCAGTCTATAGACCCAGACAGAGCCCAGGGTTGGCTCAAACCATGCCAGATGAGATGACCCTTGGGTGACCCACAAAACATGAACTTCAGTAATCAACAATTCTAGTTTTAAGCTTCAGATGGTAGCTTATTACCCAGCAAATGGCTAAGGCGGTATACTCCAGACTCCTGGTATTTGTAACAGAAATGGTTCTGAGCTGTGTTTGTCACTTGCCTGCCTTTGGAAGGAGGCGCAATAGAGGGGACACAGTCCTTCTGTGTTCACTGGACCCTCTGCCACCTCCGTGATAGAAGCCATGCAGTCAGTGCCATCCCCAGGGCTCATATAACTCCTTCCCTCAACCACTCTGTGGTTTTCATCATCATCCCCTAGCTCTTTAACATTTTTCTTTCCCACTCTGCTATTTAGCCCAAGTAGCCTTGAACTTGAGTTTCCGCTGTCTCAGGTCACCAGAGTGCTAAGATCACAGGTGTGCACAATCACACTCAGCCTATTGTAATCGGACTTGCCATCTGCCTTTCAGACTAGCTAGATGATTTGGAGGTAAAGGCACTCGCCACTAAGTCTGAAGAACTAAGTTCCATCCTGGACCTTAGGGGAAAGAGAGAACCAACTCCTGTAAGTTGTCCTCTGAACATGTGCACCCCTCACCATCACGCTTTAATCAATGAAAATGCAAAAATATATCATCTGCCTGTTGTTGTCCCTGCATCTGCCTTAGGCAGCATGAGCCTGGATGAATGATGCTCAAAAGTTAGCAGACTGTGACAAGAACTGGAGATAGTAGTGTGTCAAACCCCTGACGTAAGAGCTGGGATTATGTCACAACTTTGGTCTCTTTGGTGCTTTCTCCTCCATGCTTAGCTCTTCTCTGAGGCCCAGTGAAGGCTGTCAGGTAATGCACACCTGATTCAGAGAGCTGGGGCTATTGTGTGGTTCAGGAGTAGGGTCCTTCCTGAAGAGAAGGAGGGTGCCCCCAACACAAGGGGAAGCGCTTCCTGCACGGAGACCTTCCTCCGCCACAGTCCTGGAGAACTCAGAGCCAGTGCTCCCACACAGCCCCTAGAACACAGGCTGCTTCCTACCAGCCTCTGAGAAACCCCGAAACACTTTACACAGTCAGCACACAGCAGAACCTCCTAAGGCAGAGCGGCCGCAGCCTAGCGAAACAGTTTTCCTGGCGGCTCTCACTTCAGCGTCCGCCCAGCTTCCATTCTTCAGAACAGTGAGAATGTACGAAGTTCAGGAGAGAGGACGTCAGATCAAGTCAGACTGAAGGCGGGGATTTGAAAGGTCTCCTGTCCGCCCTGACTCAGGGAACATGTCATTGCAAGACCTGAATTAGTTTCAGGACAGTGCTTTGGGAAGTCATGGCAACTAAAGGAGGGGAACAAAGTGACTCCTCCAGGGGACAGCAGATACTTGTGCTAGACTGGTAACGCTGTCTCTGGTTGATCTAATTGTTTGACCAAATGCCTGAAACCTACATTCCCAATTACAAGATCCAGAGTTAGCAATGCATCTTGAGGGTTTGTGGGGCCAGGGATGAAGCTCAGTGGTAAAGTGCTCAAGGCCCTGGGTTCAAGTCCTAGCACCATAAAAAGGAAAAAAAAGAAGTAAAGAGGATGGGAAAAGAGGGAAAAGGAAAGGAGGAGAAAAAAGAAGGTGCAGGCAGGTAAGCCTAAGCACGGTGGGCAGGTAAGCCGGTGTTTGCCTTGCCGAAGCCTCGGTCCCTGTACCCCACACACTGATCCCACTGTCTGCGTCAAGGAACTCTACTCTTAGACCTCTGCTTCGGGTGGGGTTTGGACAATGGTAGGCCTTGTAGGTGGTTGGGTGGGAGGAGAGAGAGGTGGGAGACTTCGCTCCTCCCTGCTCTGGTTCCCCGCTTATTCGTGGCAGCCCCTCCTTCAGAGGCTTCAAGGCTCCTGGGCTCCATCCCCTCAGTTCCTTCTCCTGCCTTCTCAAGCACAGGATGGGCAAGCCTTCCTGCAGTCACAGATCCCTGTGCCCCTCGACATGCCAGGTATCCTCGCCCAGACTTCCCTGAAAGTGAGCCCTGCACTTAAGGGGATTTTGTTTGTTTGTTTGTTTGAATCATCTAAGCTGCATCTTGTCACTGTTGAGTCCTGACCAGGATAACTTTCAGAAACACTTCTTTGAGAGATGTTTACACTGTGTAGGTTCTCTCCTAAGTGAGCAGTTCTAAGAAACTATAGGATCTTTTCTGCCTAGCTTCATGAAGGTCTTAGTGAACTTGGTTTTACATAACTTAAATGATTCAAACATGTGGATGACTCCCCCACCCCCCGCAACCTACAGACGGGGAGCTTTTTGTTCTTCCGCTCAACAAGTAGTTACTGAGCACTCTCAGATCTGGCTTCATTCTCACCCTGGAAGTATGTATACTTAGGGATGCACAAATCACACCGTCCCTGCCCCCATGGTGCTTATCGGCTCAACCCAGTGTCTCCCAGCAGGCAGACAGCTCCTAAGAGGTGGACTGGAACCAGAGAAGCTAGTATCCCTAATTCCTAAACCCTGAGCAGATTCTCAAAGAAATCTATAACCCAAATATAACAAAGAAACAAACACTAGGTCGGACCGAATTAGCTACCAAGTCCTCTTGGAATTCTGGAAATAGGATCTCGCTCTGTAACCCAGGCCGGTCTTCAACACACTATCCCTTTGCCTCAGCTTCTCAAGTGAAGTCATCGGGGTGTCTCCACACTTGGCTATGAAGCTTCTCAGTGGATAAGAAAATACTGCTCCGCAGACCAGATGAACTTGTGAGAGACAAGCTGACACACACTCTCACAACACAGCCTCCGGCTTTTTCTGCCCCTCCTCCCCAGTATTCCCTTGGGTCCTCTCCTCTAGTTCCCACTTCTTCTATTTCACACACTTTTATAATTAGCCTCACAGCAATCTCCCTGCCACTCTCTTTGGGCCTGCAGCGTTTGGCAGCACAGCTGGCCCATGAGCTGTTTTTATGAATGGAGAAAAGCTGGGGGCGGGTCCAGAGGAACACCCTCCTGGCCTTTCACAGGCAAGGACACAGATTCAACTATGGCGCTTAGAAGATGAGGCAAGACTAAAGGTGCCTTGGAGCAGTGGTCGAAGTGAATGAGGGGGCTGTGAGGAGACAGAAGCAAGCCTCAGGCCCTCTGGAGATATCCAGATTTCCTCAGAAAGGTTTGAAAAGGCTATGTCAGTAACCCAATACTTCTCCCGAACCAGGTCTGGCAGGGTGAAGACAACAGCTGGGTGCCTACAGCAAAGGTTACCAGGCTGACCAAGCAAGCCCCTTCCCCAGCCCTGCACTCCGCAAGACTCATCCGTCTCCCGGTCCACTGAGTCTCTGGAAGCCCTCACCCTCCTAGGACCTCTAGGTAGGTTGTCAGAGCTGAAAAGAAGAGCCCAACAGGAGAGCAGCGAGAGCTGAGGAGACAGAAAGCCTAGCCCTGAGCCAGCAAGGGGAGCAAGGGAGTCCCTGCTGACAGGGGCCAGGCAGAAGCCCTGCCTTTCACCAAGGTTGTCAGAGAGATGCTTGCTCTCTGGCATCTTGTGGTAAGCCCCACTGGGAGGAGGTCAGAGATAGACTTTTAGAAACACCTGGGACTCACGTCTCTAGAAATTGTACTTTTCTCTCCCCAGTTCCCAATTTCCTCACCAAAACGAATCACACAGCAAACGGGCAGGAGAGCTAGGAACACAGAAGCAGTGATTTATAGTCTGGCCTTGAGCAGCTGAGTAGCAGCGGTTGGAACAAGGACAGAAGGGCCTTTGGAGACAAGCTCGGGTAACAGGAAGACAGGAGACAAGCTGGGTGACCATCTCCCCAGAGCCTTCTTCTGCTAAGAGCAGAATGTCTAAAATATCAGGACATATTGCTAGACACTCTTGACCACCCCCCACACACTCCCCCCTTTCCTGTCTCTGCCAGATAGAAGCAAGGAAAGTCATGGTCATCAGTTACCTGCTGAGACTGGACGGACACTGTTGATGAAAGCCGGCTGAGACACGATGGAGCGGAAAAAGAGTTGGAGATAAATTCCCAAAGTCATTGGAGTCAGGACAACCATGCTGGCCAGGTCTGCTAAATATCAAGTTAGTGGGCAAGGCTACCGGGAGCTCTCCTAGCTCTGCTTTGACTTGACTGCTGTTTGCCTTTGCCTCTCTCTCTCTCTCTCTCTCTCTCTCTCTCTCTCTCTCTCTCTCTCCTTGCCTCCCTCCGTGCCTCCCTCCCTCTCCTCTCCCCATGCCTTTATCAAGAAAGAATGCCAACCATTTCCCATTAAACCTTCTCCGTACTACACAGGGTTATATTTATCTCAAGTACTGGGTCAAATGGCCACATTAAAATTAAGATGTCAGAAATTTTTTTTTGAGTCTGAGGTAAGTGACTACTAAAGAGATAATAAAGAGGCAGCCACGTCTCCTCCAGGGCAGATGGGTTTCCACCATCATCTAATACATATGTGAAACACGGGGACTGCGTTAGCACTAATCAAATCTGATGCAAACTGCCTTATGCGGGGACAAGTTCCTGGCCTGGGATGGTCTTCCCTGCAGGTAACAAATGCCAGCTGAGCTGGGACTTTCCGCTGGGGAACTTGCATTTCCAAACAGCCCTCACTATGAAAAGTCCTCCCATCTCCGAAGTGGCAACCCTTTAACCTCGTGTGAAAAGCAAAGCTTAAGAGAGCAGCAAAAGGTCATAAAAGTAATTTATTAGTTATCCAATTGTGTTTGGAGCAACAGCATCATCAGCTCAACCTTGCTTAGACAAAGATTCTTCAAACAGAAATCATTACTGGGACTAGAGAGATGTCTCAGGAGTTACAAGCATGTGCACACACAAGGACCCAAGTTCAGTTCCAGCATCTGTGCCAGGTGGTTCACAACTGCCTGTGATTCTAGCTCCAGAGATCTGATGCCTTTGGCCTCCCAGGGCACCTGCACTCATGTGCACATCCCCCCCCAACATGTGCACATACCCACACCCACATGTGCACACACTCCCCCACAAGCATGTACATACCAAACATACATGTGTGCACGTATCCCCCCACACATGTGTACACACACATGTGCACATACCCCCATACACACATGCACAAAACCTCCACACACATGTGCAATACTCCCCACTCATCTGCACATGCCCCCATACACTCTCATGTGCATATACCCACACAGACACATGCAATACCCCCTACACATGTCCACATACCCCCACACATAAGAGCTCTTACCCCCCACACACATAATTTTAAAAATAGATTTAAAAAAAGCAAAAAATGTCCTTAAAAGAGTTTATAAAGACTATTACAATGATTCTTAGATTTAAAAAAACAATTAAGGAACCCCCTCCCCTTGGCTTCACACTAGGGCCCACAGCCCCCCACAGCTGTACTGGAGGCCAGAGCAGTCCTAGTGATCCCAGAGAAGACACCGCCCACCTCCCACTAAACCCCTTTAAGTCTGTCCAACAATCTCAGACTGCACCCCAACTCCTGGTCCCCATATCCTAGCCTATTACTTTGGAAGAAGTCTTTGGCTTTACCAGAGGCCAAGCAAGATCAAGGAACTCCTGGTAAGACACTGCCCACCACCAGCTAACACTCCTTAAAACCTGTCTAATAGCCCCAGACTGCACACATGCCCACTCCCTCCAAGCCCCCACCCCCAGCTCCATACCCTGGTCTACAACTTCAGAAAAAGACTTCAGCTTTACCAGAGGTCAGGTGGAATCTAGAGACCCCAGGTGTCCACGGGGATGTCCCCAGCTAGGTCTTTGGGCAGCAGAGGAGAGGGTGCCTGAACTGGCCTTGTCCCATAGACACACTGATGAATATCTTGAATATCACCATAGAAATTTCGTCCGATGGATGGAGATAGAGACAGAGACCCACAGCCACATCAGAGCAATGGACTGAGCTCCCAAGGTCCAGCTGAAGAGCAGAAGGAGGGAGAAGATGAGCAAGGAAGTCAGGACTGCGAGGGGTTGGTCCACCCACTGAGACAGTGTGCCTGATCTAATGGGAGCTCACCAAATCCAGCTGGACCAGGACTGAACGAGCATATGATCAAACCGGACTCTCTAAATGTGGCTGCCAATGGGGACGGACTGAGAAGCCATCGATAATGGCACTGGGACCTATCTCTTCTGCATGTATTGGCTTTTTGGGACCCTAGTTTACTTGGATGCACACCTTCCTAGGCCAGGATGGAGGGGGAAGGGCCTAGAACTTCCCACAGGGCAGGGTACCCTACCCTCTCTTAAGGATGGAGGGGAGGGAGGAGGGTTAGTGGGGGATTGGGAGGGGAATGGGAGAAGGGGAGGAAGGGTCAATTTTTGAATGGAAAAATAAAAAATTTTAAAAAAAAAGAATTCAGCTTTACTGGAGCAAGGGTCAGATCTAGGGACCACAGCACCAGCAGCTGTACTGGAGACAAGGATGATTCTAGGGCCCCCAGAGGCCAGACCAGATCTAGGAACCCCAGTCTGCAGTCTTCCACTGTGCTCCATATCCTAGTCTACAACTTTGGAAGAGGACTTCGACCTTACCAGAGGTCAGGCTGGATCTAGGAACCCATAACCCCTCAAAACCCAGAGGGGACATCCTACTGAACCTGAAGACATTCTAGTCACTAGAGCTCTTGGCCATTTAGGCCAGGAGACCAAAGAGAAAAGAAAAATCAAGGAACAAAACATCCATCTAACAAAGACAGGAATCAACACCTAGACCTAAAATTATCCCAAATCTGGATGCCTAAACACCAGTTAAGAACATGATCAATATCAGAAAAGGCGATATGGCACCACCAGAGCCCAGCTATCTCATAACAGCACAACAGAACAATCCATCAGAGCTGAAGCACAAGACAATGACCTTAAAATTTACTTTATGAAGATGATAGAGGTCTTTAAAGAGGATATGAACAAATCCACTAAGGAACTTGAGGAAAAGACAAACAAAAAATTGGAAGAAATCAATAAGTCCCTAAATACAACCAAGGGAAAAAAACAAACGGATAAAGGAAACTGTTCAAGACCTGAAAATGGAAATAGAAACAATAAAGAAAACACAAATGGAAGGAATACTGGAAGTGAAAAATCTAGGTATGGGAACAAGAACTACAGACACAATCATCACCAATAGAATACAAGAGATGGAAGAGAGAATCTCGAGTATTGAAGACACAAGAGAGGAAATAGATTCATCAGTCAAAGAAAATGTTAAATCTAAAAAAATTCCCAACACAACACATCCAGGAAATGTGAGACACATGAAAAGACCAAACCTAAGAATAATAATATTATAGAAGGGAAGAAACCCAGCCCCCAAACCCAGAGAATATATTTAACAAAATCATAGAAGAAACATTTCTTGACCTAAAAAGGGACATGCCTATAAAGGTACAAGAAGCTTACAGAACACCAAATAGATTGGATCAGAAAAGAAAATCCCCACCCCACATAACAATCAAAATATTGAACAAACAGAACAAAGAAAGAATATTAAAGGTGGCAATGGAAAAAGGCCAAGTAACATATAAAGGTAGACATATTAGAATCACACTGAACTTCTCAATGGAGATGCTAAAATACAAAAGGGCTATTGTGGAATAATTTTTTTGTATACTGTGAAGGAGCCAGGTGATGGTGGCATGCCTTTAAGCCCAGTACTTGGAGGCAGAGACAGGCAGATCTCTATGAGTTTGAGGCCAGCCTGGTCTACAGAATGAGTTCCAGGATATGCTCCAAAGCTACACAGATAACCCTGTCTCAAGAAAACCAAGATAAATAAATAAACAAACAAATAATAAATAAAAACTGAACAGCCAATAGCTGGCAGGATTTTCGGGGCAAAGAGGATACTGGGAAGAAGAAGGTGGAGATGCCAAGAAAGACAGAGAACAAGGAGGAGAGGTAGCAGCCACAAGCCACATGGCAGCACACAGATTGATAGAAATGGGTTAATTAAAGTTATAAGAGCTAGCTAGAGGCAAGCCTAAGCTATCAGCCAAGTTTTCATAATTAATAATAAGTCTCATAATTAATAATAAGTATCATTATTGGGGAGTCGATGGCACTGACAAAAAAATCGCTCCAAAGGACCTGGACAATATCTTTCAGACTCTAAGAGACCATGGATGTCAGCCCTGACTACTATACCCACTAAAGCTGTCAATCAACATAGATGGAGAAAACAAGACATTTCACAACAAAGTCAAATGTAAACAATAGCTGTTCACAAACACAGCCCTATATCAGGAACTAGAAGGAAAATTCCAACCCCAGGAACTTAACTACACCCACAAAAACAGGCAATAGATAATCTCACACCAGCAAAACTCAAAGAAGAGAAACATACACACACAAACACACACACACACACACACACACACACACACACACACACCACTACCACTACCATTACCACCACCACCACCAACAACAAAATAACAGGATTTAACAAACATTGGTCTTTAATACCCCTCAGTATCAATAGACACAATTCATCAATAAAAAGACACAGGCTGGGCTGGGGAGATTACTCAGGGGTTAAGAGCACTAGCTGCTCTTCCAGAGGACCTGGGTTCAATTTCTAGTAACCACATGGCAGCTCACAATTGACTGTGACTCCAGTCCCAGAAGATCCCAGAGAATCTCACACCCTCAAACAGAAATACATACAGACAAAACACTAATGCACGTGAAATTTAAAGAGAGAGAGAGAGAGAGAGAGAGAGAGAGAGAGAGAGAGAGAGAGGCTAACAGACTGGATACCAAGACAGGAATTTAACATTTTGTTGCATACAAGAAACACACCTCGACCAGGAGATCCATCCGGAGGGGTAAGTGTGTGCCTGCCCAGAAGGACAGACACCCCGGGAACGGAGTACAGGCACCCTCCAATCCCCTAAACTTTCTGGCCATTCAGCAGGGCTTCTCCCCGGCTACTGGATTATTCTACTTATCCCATCCCAGCTTGCCCCCAAGCACTCCTTTTAATCTGCGGGGTCCTTAGATCCATCACCACAGCCTACTTCAGGGTGGAGGAGATCTGAGAGCCAACTCCAGTGCTAAGGGGACCAAAGAGAGGGCAGACCAAGAAAAACCCCCAAGTACACAGTTAGCCACAGCAAAGATGGGACCAAGCCGCCAAGACTCTCATTTGAAGGAAGCATTTGAAGGAAGAGATGGGCAGGCACCAATGCAAGAATTCCTCTAACAACTTGAAAAACAACATGATAACACCAGAATCCAGTGAACATGTAACAGGAAGACTTGAACACCCCCATCCAGAAGAAGTAGAAGAAATAGACATTAAATGTAACATTATGAAAGTGTTAGAGACCATTAAACAGGATGTGAAAAACTCCCATAAAGAAATGGATGAGAAGACTAACAAAAAGTTAGAAGAAATGAATAAACCCCTCAAAGATAACCAAGAAAACCAAAAAAAAAAAAAAGCAATCAAACAGGTAATGGAAACAGTTCAAGACTTGAAAACTGAAATGGAGGCAATGAAGAAAACACAAACTGAGGGAAGGTAGTATATGGAAAATCTGGATAAAAGAAAAGGAACTACAGAGACAAGTATAACCAACAGAATACAAGAGATAGAAGAAAGAATCTCAGACGCTGAAGATACTATAGAGGAAATAAACGCATTGATCAAAAAAAAAAAAAACAGCAAATCCAACAAATTCTTAACACAAAACATCCAGGAAATCTGGGACAACATGAAAAGACCAAACCTAAGAATAATAAGGGTAGAAGAAAGAGAAGAATTGCAGCTCAAAGGCCCAGAAAATATATTCAACAAAATTATAGAAGAAAACTTCCCAACATAAAGAAGGATAGTCCTATGAAGGTACAAGAAGCATGCAGAACACCGAATAGACTAGATCAAAAAAAAAAAATCTGGACTCTCTCTTCCTGTGCTGAGATCAGAGGTGCAGATGGCTAAGTTTGTACTCACCTGGTAGGAAGGTCCCCGAGGGGGTGCTGGCACCACCAGCCCCTGCTGCAGTGGGCCTCTTTGTTCCACACGACGCTGCCCCCCCGCAAGTTTGCCCATTCCTCTGTGGGTCCTTGGACCACCAGGACTCTCTCTTCCTGTGCTGGGATCAGAGGTGCAGATGGCTATCCAGAGGGGTGAGTGTGTGCAAGTCTTCCTGGAAGGTCCCCACCCGCTGAGACTCCTCTGACTGCAATCAAAGGAAGAGATGGGCAGGCGCCAATCCAAGAATTCCTCCAACAACCTGAAAAGCAACATGATAACACCAGAAACCACCGAGTTTGCAACAGGAAAACCTGAGCAACCTAACCCAGAAGAAGTAGAAGAAATCAACTTTAAATGTAACATTATGAAAGTGATAGAGACCTTTAAAGAAGAGGTGAAAAACTCCTTTGAAGAAAGGGATGAGAAAACTAACAAAAAGTTAGAAGAAATGAATAAATTCCTCAAAGATACCCTAGAAAACCAAGAAAAGGCAATCAAACAGGTAATGGAAACAGTTCAAGACTTGAAAACTGAAATGGAGGCAATGAAGAAAACACAAACCGAGGGAAGGCTGGAGATGGAAAATCTGGGTAAACGAGCAGGATCTACAGAGACAAGTATAACCAACAGAATACAAGAGATAGAAGAAAGAATCTCAGATGCTGAAGATACGATAGAGAAAATAAACTCATTGATCAAAGAAAACAACAAATCCAACAAATTCTTAACACAAAACACCCAGGATATCTGGGACACCATAAAAAGACCAAACCTAAGAATAATAGGGGTAGAAGAAGGAGAAGAAGCACAGCTCAAAGGCCCAGAAAATATATTCAACAAAATTATAGAAGAAAATTTTTCCAACCTAAAGATGGATATGCCTATGAAGGTACAAGAAGCATACAGAACACTGAATAGACTGGATCAAAAAATAACATCCCCTCGCCATATAATAATCAAAACCCAAAACATACAGAATAAAGAAAGAATACTAAGAGCTGCAAAGGAAAAAGGCCAAGTAACGTATAAAGGCAAACCTATCAGAATTACACCTGACTTCTCTATGGAAACCATGAAAGCCAGAAGGTCTTGGATAGATGTGCTGCAGGCACTAAGAGACCATGGAAGCAAGCCCAGACTACTATACCCAGCAAAGCTTTCTTTCACCATCGATGGAGAAAACAAGATATTTCAGGATAAAAACAAATTTAAGCAATACATAGCCACAAACCCAGCCTTACAGAAAGTACTAGAAGGAAAACCACAACTAAAGGAAGCAAACAACACCCATAATAACACAGATATCTAACAGCCCTCCACTGGCACAACTCAAAGAAGGGAAACACACAAACTCTACAACCAAAAAAAAAAATAACCGCAGTTAATAACCTCTGGTCATTGATATCACTTAATATCAATGGACTCAATTCACCTATAAAAAGGCACAGGTTAAGAGAATGGATACGAAAACAGGATCCAACATTCTGTTGTTTACAAGAAACACACCTCAACCACAAAGACAGACATTATCTCAGAGTAAAGGGTTGGGAAAAGGTTTTTCAATCAAATGGACCTAAGAAACAAGTGGGTGTGGCCATACTCATATCGGACAAAATCGACTTCAAACTAAAATCAATCAGAAGAGATGCAGATGGACATTTTATACTCTTAAACAGAATAATCCATCAGGATGAAGTCTCAATCCTGAATATATATGCCCCTAATATAAAAGCACCCACTTATGTAAAGGAAACATTACTAGAACTCA